>NC_061163.1:467235-614735 GCF_022113875.1 Hydra vulgaris | reverse complement strand
AAAGTGCATGGAGTTAAAATTAGCATTGTATTTAGCAAATGCATGCTATTTAACATAAAAAATGACATTATTTAATCCCTGTCCAAGCCCCATATGTGTATAAACATGGATGTTAAACCAATTATAAATAGCCACATAAAATTTTCTTATAAAAATTTTGTGGCCACCCCAAAAATTACTTTTAAATGCTAGAAAAGTTTTATATTTTAATTATTAATTTATTTTGAAAAAAGGTTTTTTTTATTTAAATTAAATATTTGAAAAATAAATAATAACCAACTAACAGTTATATTTTTTTTAAAAATTCACAGTATTTTCGAAAAATTATATGGCTTCCACGGATATGAAAGGCAAAAGTGGAAAAATATGTTTTTCAGAACATCATAATCTATATAGCGTTGAAAAAGATATACCTTCATAAGTTTTATTACTTTTCCATTCATTTTTTATATATATATATTTTTTTAATTTACAGCTTCTTCTACTGTATTCACTGGGCCAAAAGAAACCTCGGTTAATGAAACATTGTTTGACTTTCTAAATTACGCTCTATTTCAAAAAGGTGATGGAAAAGAGAAGAAATTTGTGTAGATTTTATTCAATTATATGTAAATATATGTAATATTTAGATATATTTTTCAATAAAACAAGTTTTATCTCTTTTTTTAATCATACCTAGCTATTTTAACCAATTTAAATTGAAAAAGTTCTAATAAGTATAAGTATAGACTATGAATAGATTTAATACCCATAATATACCTTGATAATGCACAGCAACACTAATGTTCATGCATAGTACGTTTTGATGGTGATCACATTTTGCCGCACATAGCACGTTTACATACATTTATACGTTTTGACATACATAGCACGTTTTGATGGTGAAAAAGTGTTTTACAGTCGTTTTAACGTTGATAAATCAACCTTAAAAAAACTATCATTTTAAACGTTGCATTCAACGTTATTGTAACGTTTTTTAGCGTCGAATCTACGTTGATATAACGTTTGAATCTAACGTTGATTTAACGTTGATAAATCAACGTTGAAAAAAACTTTCATTCTAAACGTTAAATCAACGTAAATTCAACGTTAGGTTTCAACGATAGTTCAACGTTATTTCAACATTATTTGCCGGCTGGTATAAATGTATTGACATTGAAGAGAATCAAGCCATTGTTTTGAATGTAGAATATGAGAAAAACCAAAAGAAGCTTTTGGATTTACCAATTATGGAAGATAGACTAGGACTACTATGGTATTCAGCGTAGTCAAGGATCCGAACGATTTGCATTTCTTAAAAACAAATATTTATACTTTTAAACTTCAATTTTTTGTGTTTTTCGCTTATTTTTGATTATTACTATTATATATTTTTAAAAAGTAAAATTTTATAAGCTTTTGTTATATAGTTTATTACTTATAAATCTTTTTTTAACCAAAGCACCTAGTAAAACAAAACTACCACTAAAATACATAAAACGCGACGGGGCAGCGTCATAAAAACAGCTGAAACAAATGTGTTAAGTATTTACATTCCATAAATGTCTCTTTTATTCGGAAGTAAAAAAACTCCTTGTTTACAGCATTTAAATATTCAATAAATGACTAAAAACCTCTTTTTTTATCTTTTCGTAAACAGTAAAAACGTTAAAATCGAAGTTTTTACATTAGTTTTCCTTCATAGCAATTTACTTGCATAATCTCTTTATAGTCATTTGAATAAATTACTAAACAGAAACGTTTCAGTTTTTATATAACTTCTGCCCCATAGTATTAAGCTAAAACTTCAAGCGTAGAAAATAAAATCACCAAATATATGTAAACAAAATAAAACTTCGTGATTTGTTTTAAAAAATAAACCAATCAAAAAACACACAAAATAAAACGGTGTAACGTTTTTAAATTTCTGCGTTAAAATTTTACTGCGCAGAAGTTTTCAAACTTCCTTTGCGTTAAAATAATAACGTTAAAATATTGCTGAGACAGTAGTATTTTAACTTTATAATTTAAATGCGCTCGTTATAATTTTACTGTCATCAAGTAAAGCGATTTACCTTAATTGTGCGACAAAATCTAATCTAAGAATAAATTAAATAGCCTAGCGATCCATAAAATTACTTCGTAGAGTTGTTGTTACAAACAAGTTTATTTACGTTCTTTTAAGTTGTAAAGAATATCTAACCTTGAGCATATTATTAATTTTTTTATAACAAACAACATATAAAACAAATATACAAACATTATTTTAGTTAATATAATAATAGTATAAACAGTATAAACAGTAAAATAGTATAAACATCATTTCATTTACAAAGCTTTTAGTGACAAAACAACTTTATAATGATTGTTTTTATTTTCTCAAAGAATACTATGAGCTGTAAGTTGGTCAAGTTTCATGGATGCTGGATATTTGAGCCAAGCTAGTTTTTGTTTAGTGAAGGACCATACAGCAATGCAAATTCCAATAAGATTTGCAGTATCAAGGATCTCAACATCTGTAGCCCATATACTATCTGTGGACTACTTTTGGTAATGTAATTACCAAAAGTAGGTAACCTAAATATCCTGACAAAAGATTGGAACAAGGTTTTGATACCATATGTTTAACAACAACATTGCAAACATGTATGTGTTGACACTCAGAACCTGTCAGCAAAAACGAAATTGCTTGAAAAAAACAATTGCCATCTTTACAAACATATTTTTGAAGGTACATCATTTTTTTCTCCATCAAAAAAATCTGGCGTTATAAATATTTTTTAAGTCCTTGTTCTTCAGCTAGTTTTTGGAGAATTTCTTTGGAGGGATATTTCATTAATTTGGAATTACGTTGACTATTATCCTGATCATTGCACTCAGATTGTTTAACATGATGTAAAAAGTACTTCTTCTTTAGTGTGTTTTTCCCTTTAATGTTTCTTAATAAACATGTCAAGTTTGACAAAATATCAAGTATCTCATATGGACCAAGCCACAAGAAAGTCATTTTTCCACCGTGGAGCGTACTACCTAACAAAGTGTCTGCGCTATCAGTGTTAACTACTTCAAACCGATATTTGATTACCTACTATTATAACTACCACAGCGCATCATCTTCCGTACAATCAAGCACGAGCTTGCATAGCTAACTGTTCATAGGCTTACGGAATACGCCCAGTTTCGTGTACAACTACAACTAAATCCTATTTTTTTCATAAAAAATAGTTTATAATTAATTATAATAACAGAATTTAAAATTAAAGTTTTGTGCATTTTTATTCCGAATACTAAAGTTTCAACCTCAAATACAAAATCTAAGCAGATTTTGTATTTGAGGTTTTGTCAATCATTAAAATGTTTTCTATTTATTGTAAAAAAAAAACAAAAAAAAATCCAACAAGTTGTCCGGCACCCCTTCAAGCTTGGCGCCCGGGTCAATTTGCCCCCTTTGCCACCTCTCTCGAAGGTCCTCTATATATATATATATATATATATATATATATATATATATATATATATATATATATATATATATATATATATATATATATATATATATATATATATATATATATATATATATATATATATATATATATATATATATATATATATATATATATATATATATGTATATATATATATATATGTATATATATATATATATACATCTGTAGTTATATATATATATATATATATATATATATATATATGTATATATATAATTAAATGTATATATATATATATATATATATATATATATATATATATATATATATATATATATATACACCTGTAGTTTTTTTCCGGGATTTTGTCACTCCGCCACTGTAGTGGATCATTGTGTCTATTTATTTCTGGTTCTTTTGGATATTTCCTTAGCTGAGTTTCAATGCCTTTTAGTAATTGTTGTTTATGTGCCCTGCCACCAGCGGACGTAAACTGAATAATTTTATTTATAAATTGCCAGAGTAATGATGATGATGATGTAGAAAAATTATTAAGCCCGGCTTATTTTGATGGATTTTCTTCACTTTAGTCAATCTTCTGTTCAGCATACTCAGATTGACTTCAATCTTGTTTTTTCAGCTCTCAGTGTTGCCTCTAATGAGGAGAATTTAGTTTTAAATTGTGAGTCAACCAGTATATAAAGAGGTTACTTTTTTCAATGCTTTTAAAACGCTCATCCAATCACTTAATTAGGGTTGACATCATAGTCTTTATACCTGCATCATTGTAGAATATCGTGTGTCTTCCCTTCAGAATTTTTTGTTGCGTTGTTGTTTGAAATTAGACTAAGCTTATTAAATTATAAAGAAATATAAATACAAATACCAAAACAAATATTAGGTTCATAAAATATATAATTACAAAAAAAATTGATTTTTATAAATAAAATATTAGGTATACATGTAAACACGGGCAAAAAAAATGTAATAAATATTTGACAAAATTCAAAACTCCGGCTAAAGATATGCCGGATTTGCTAAATTTTTGCCGGAGCCGGATTTGGGCCGGATTTGTAAAAAAAGCCGAAATCCGGTACAGCCCTAATATATATATATATATATATATATATATATATATATATATATATATATATATATATATATATATATATATATATATATATTATATATATATATATATATATATATATATAATTACATCAATGTAATTTTGTATTATGACTATAGAGTAGCCTAGCAACAGCTTACAAAAAGTTAATGTTTAAAAAATATTTTTTAATCTTGAAAAAAAATTGAATACTAATATTAGTAAACATTCTAAGAAAGATAAACTATTTGAAAAACTATTTGAAAAAGTAAAATGTAATAAATTTGTACGCTCAAAATTTTTTAAAAAATGATTTCAAAAGAATGAACAAAACACTAAAGTAGCTATTGCTGTAATTACATTTTATTCATTTTTAGAAGTTTTATATGTAATTTGAAACATTTTATTATGTACTAGAAGTTACTTTTATTATAATTTCCTTTTAATAAACGGTTAAATGCATATTTAATGACTAAAAATAAGAAAAAGTAGCTCGTTGTCAATGAGAATTTTTTTATATTCGGTATCCGTAGCCATTTTTAAAACTCTTGAAATATGCCAACTTTACTGCGCTTGCGTATAATAATTTTCCTCTTATTTAGTCTGAACAACCGTGTTCTGCAGATGAATCAAAAATTATTTTGAAGCCACGCAGTCTTTTGATACAGCTGCAACCCATCCGACACAATTCCGTAAAAAATTAAGCTTGGTTTCTGTTGAGTATTTAAAATCCCCTTAAACAAAAAGAATAGCACGTATCTAGAATAGGGTTTCAGTTCCGTGAAATTTACTATTACTATTTACTAAAACAGCAATTAGGATGTTAAGTTTCCATTAATGGTCTCACTCACTATAGAAACTTATAGTAAGTTTCCGTAACAAGTGTGAAACTAGATTAAAGCACGCGACATTAAAATTTGACTTTAAAACCTTACAAAACACGTGGTCAAGTAAATCTGTATGTAAAACTGTATGTAAAATAAACGCGTTTTTGATTTAACGATTTTTAATTTCGAAAGTAAAACTAGATGTGCCGGTTGGGAATATTTAATGTTCTATTCACAATTAAAATCTTGTAAGCAAAGTGTATCTAAAAAGTTTTCACTTAAAGATTTTATCAAATCAAACGCTTATCAGTTGCAGAATTATTACCAATAAAGTTTATACGCTTGGACGCTTGAAAAAGGGCTTTGGGACTAGGTTGAGAAGCCTTGTGATGCCTTGTAAGGGTACAAAAATACTAATTTCAGAAAGCAATAATTTTAAGTTATGGTTTCAAAGATCAGATTACAAACAATCCTAAAGTTTTAAAGTGTTTTAAAGACTTTAAAACTTTAGGACTTAAAGACAAACAATACGCCACTAGTAGCGTTTTGTATTTTTACTACTACTAGCGTATTGTTTTAGCGTATTTTTTTCAGTATACTGAAAAAAAAAAAAAGTTTCTACGAAAAAAATTGGAAGCTCAAAACCTCATTAAACCCTAGTTTAGCCCTAAACGTTAAATAACCTAAAATTTTCTGCAATACAGTTCAAACTTCAAATGGTTTCTACCAAATGGTATTTTTATCAAAGTAATTGTTATAAATATCAAAGTTTGGTTTTCTATAAAAAATTCAACTGTTAAATTATTTATATAAAAAGTCAGTTAACAGTAGGATTTTATACAAAACCAAGCTTCAATATTCATTGTAATTATTTTTATTAAGCAAAGTTTTATGGCGTTCGATACCATTAGTAAATATCATTAATATTCTTGTTGAACGCCAATGAAAACTGTCCTGTTTAAAATTATGTTGTTACAATAAAGCGATAAGACTACTGCTTTTTAAATACCGTTCTGATCATTATGAAATTGTATTAACAAGCTTTTTTTAACAATTTTTAATGAAAAAATTTATTACATTAAAATCCCGTTAACTCGGACCCTAGATAAGTTGGACTTTTACTAAGTCGGATAAATTTTCAATTCCCCTTGACTTTTCTATACATACCAAAAGCTTCGCTTAACTCGGACATTCGCTAAGTCGGACAAAATAAATATACCCGTGTTCAGAGTCCGAGTTAACGGGATTCTACTGTATCAGTATTACTGTTTAAAAGATAACTGAAAAAGGAAAAAAAGAGCGCGAAAAGTTTGCCTTTAACAATAATCGCTCTGTTATAATTGTTATACCTTTGGAAAAATATTTAAATTTAAACATCAATTTTTAATAATATTGAGATAATGAAAAATGTTACTGATGACTACACTTTAATCCGAAGGTTTTTTATATCTTTCTTATTGTTACTACATAGTTTTTATATTTTTAACAAAATATACCTTTATCACAAATACATTCAAAATGCCTCAAACATAATTTCAAATATAAACTTAAAAATTTAATTATCTTGATGGATAATATAGTCAGGTTTTTTTTAATAGTAATTTTATATTTTCTTTAGAACTTTTATTGTTAATTACGTTTTATTTTGTTGGTTATATTTTGATGTAGTTTATACAAAACAATTATTTATTCATGACTCATATTTTTTGATACAATTAGTCTCGTTATTAAGCATAAAGCTTAACATAAACATATCACGGCTTTTAACTCCAGTTTCACTTTCGGAATTTAAACCTGTACAGACATGCCATCATCCAGGCATAAACAAAAAACAATGATTTCATGAGTAATTTATTTCGATTTCGAGCTTAACAGATGTTTAATATTTAAATCCAATTATAAGTGTTGCGTGCTTTTTTTACTGATTTCACATTCGTTACGGAAACCAACTGTAATATTTTATTAATAAACATTAATAAAAATATAACATCCTAAAGCGTGTACACGAAATAAATGTGAAAGAATAAGTACGTCATTTTTTTTCAGTGGTTATATTAAAATCTTTTTAACTGTTTTATATTTTGTTTACAACGTGTTGTGGTTGTGAAACCACAACACATTACAACGTGTTGTGGTTGTGAAACCACAACACATTACAACGTGTTGTGGTTTCAAAAAAATTTATTAGTTTTTTGATTTAACTTAAAAGTAGTTTTAAAAATGACAAAAGAAGAAGACATAAGAAAAAAAATTATGCACAAATATTTGGAAAATCCCAAAATAGCAAAAGCGTTGCAAATACATCCATACACCGTTAGTCGTGTAACTCAACATTTTTCTCAAACAAAATAGATCAAAAGTAAATCGTGGTGGAAGAAAGAAGGGTTTTTAAGATAAAAAACTAGTTAGAAAACTGGTTAACAGTTTTAAGACTAACCCAAGCCTTTCATTAAGGGAACGCTCAAACATTTATGGACTTTCTCATAGCTTTGATAATTTTATTTCAAACATTTCTGTATTTTTAATCACATGAAACTTATATCAAGTACGATCATCAGCAAATTCCTGGTGCCGTCTATTATGTTGCCAAATATAGAGGAAAAACAGATGAGAAATTTAAATGCATAAAACACGACAAGTTTGCTAAAAAAGTCTTGATTTGGCAAGCTATTTGCAGTTGTGGCAAAAAATCAGCGCCTTATATTTCTCAGTCCACACTTTCGGGTCAAATATATGTTAAAGAGTGTTTACAAAAACACCTTTTACCTCTCATTAAATCACACGATAAGAGACCTGTGTTATGGCCAGATTTAGCTTCAATTCATTATTGTAAACTAGCTTTTGAATGGCTTCAAATGGCTTCAATTCTCATTCTGTGCACAAGCTTATGGGTACCACCAAAGCAAAAGTTCGAAATTTTATTAGATTCCTTCAGGAAAAAAAAAATAGAAGGCCAGTTTTTAAAATCGTAATGTTTCAAAAACTTGATACGTTTTGAACATTCCAAAATTATTTTAGTTTCTAAATTTAATAAGTCCACAAAAGTAGTATATATTCATAATTTTAGATATTAAACGAACATTTATTAAGAAATAAATAAATAGTCTTTATTTTAAAATTTAGAATTAGTAAAAACAATGTAAGAAACAAGAACAGTTAAAAAAATTTTTTAAATGTTTTTCTTTTTTCATTAAAAAATAAAATAATTATATATATAATTTATCAAATTTTCTCAAAATTTCTCTTTTTAAAAGATTTTACATGATCGTTACTTCGCTGGTAGAGATAATTCTTTTAATATTAAGAAAAATGTTGAAAACAATTCTTCCTGCAAGTTTTATCCCAGTTTTCTCATGCATGGGACAAGAAAAATTCTGAAAAGAGTCATAAAAGTGGTTTAACAAATATTCAAAAGCTCGTCGTGCATGTAAACTAAATTTCTTTATTTTGTTATAAGAGTAGTCAATCATAACAAAGGATGTGCAAACATAAAGCGAGGGTGAAGGAATAGTGAGACCACCCCTAGTGAGACCACCCCTAGTGAGACCACCCCTAGTGTGACCACCCCTAGAAAAAATTGTTAAATAAGTATGATCAGGATTTCTTTCATCAATATTGGCACAACTAAAATTCTTTACAACATGTACCAAAATGTTTTTTAAGTTTCTTTGCTATATACCCAGCAATATGAGCACCTACTTCCCTAATTTCTGGTGCAAGTGTCATGATTTCTGTAGTACACTGAGCTTAATCAATATCAAGAAAAAAGTTTATCAAATCTGTTAAATTATTTTCTGACTCAAGAGACACTTTCAACCTATCATCAAAGTTAATATTTTCTTTAACTATACTTTTGATTTTTAATATTTTTTCAGAAATCTTTTAAACCCACCAAAAATCTTCCGCCGCCCATTTGTCTATATTGTCTAAATCTCTTTTCTAATGGGTCACTTTGAAATCTCGCAGTTAAAACAAAGCAATATCCATCATTAAGCAAGTCCTGGATCAATGAGGCATGACTATTAAGTGTTCTTATTAGTGCTGCAGCTGTCTTAACACTTAAAGTAAATTCTCACAGTTTGGTATCTTTTGTGATTGCCAAACTTCAATCCAATGTGCCATTTCCCGAAGAAATTCAGGTTTTTTATCACCAGAAACAACTGCATTACCTAAAATATTACATGTTGAATACTGACATTTAGAATTTGATAAAACCCACCACTTGTTAAATAATGTAAGAAAATCTTTTAAGATCAGGAAAATATGAGTAAATCGCTGCAGATGTAGTTTTATGGAAAATTGCAAGTGCTAAATTTTTTAATTTTTTTTTTATTTATTTGAGTTTTCATGCTATATTTTTCTATACAATGTTCTTATATCCGAAGATATTGTTGGCTTAGTATAGGAACAGCCACAAATAGCCATTAAGACTAATCCAAAGTAGCGTCCGTTATTGACCAACATTGCGTACTGAAGTACTACTCCAGTGCTGAGTTGGCGGTGGCGGGATTTGAACTCGTATCGTTCAACAGTCTGGGTTTTAACTTTTCCTTTGACGCTCTAACTTTCTGAGCTATCCTGCCAAAACAAACAAAAGAAACATTTTGTTTAAAATTGCCAGAATGTAACACTTTCATTGTTATTTTTGGTGCTTTACGCAAATCAGCATCAAGAGCGAGGTCTTTTTCATAAATATTGTGGAAGGTAATCCATTTAATTTCTCCCCCACATACAATTATAGGATCTTTAAATCCATTAAAGTTAAAATCTGGAAATAAAAATCTTTTGCAATTTAACAAATTATTTCTGATACTTTAATAAGATGTTCAACATCAAAACAGAGGTAAGTTTTTTTTAGATTGTAAATAAAAAACAAATCTTCGGCTTGTTGATTCGATGCACAAAGGATTTTTTTAAAACAAGAAACATTAGCAGAATGGTTATCACACACAATAACTCTAACATTAAATTCACATTCAGTTAAAATACAAAGACATTCAAAAATTTCTTCTATCAACCATTCAGCATTGATTGTTTTTTCAGGAGATATTTTGATCACATATGGAATGTTTTGTTTCAGGCCAACTATCATAAACAAACTATTCTTTTATACATTTCTTCAGACTCATCACTACCAATCATCTCTCCAGCAAAATACCCCTCACATTTTTGCAAGTACATTTCATCAAAAATCAAGCAAATGTCTTGAGATATCTAATCTTCTAATTTTAAACATTTTGCACAACTTAGAGCATCAATATTTCCACTAGTTATTTTTTAAAGTAATGATAATGATGGTAAATGCAATTCTTCACGCAAAAGTTGGTATGACTGCATAGAAGTATATCGTAATATTAGTAAATGCCTTATAATATTGGCTGAATAGATTTTTCAAATATTTAATTCGCTGTAATTCAGTTAATACAGATGAAAATTGTTCGGCTTGTGATTTAATGTAGGTAGGAAAATTATGAAGCAATTTCTTCCTTGACGTAACCATTGAGACAATGGCAGAAGTGAACCTTTGTAAAATAAATTAACATGCATCTTATTGTTTACACCAACGCACTCTGTAACCTCTGTAACAGATAAAGTACTATGACTCAATTTATAAAAAATTACATGATCATCATACTTCAAGAATGAAAAACCATCTGGAGCAAAACTTTCAATAATATCGTTAAAGCTATTATACAAATCGTTTAATAAAAACTGTTCATATTGATCTGGCTGAAATACTCTTTTAGTTGGTGATTTTCTTAATGAATTAGAAGATTTTATAAGTTGTGATGAACCTTCTTCAGTCAAATTTATGCAGTCAAAAATAGTTGGAATTTAATAGTTGGCTTTAGTTTTTTTATTAATCTAAAACGTTGATTCTTGTTACCTTTCTTATATTATTGCTTTTCAAAATGTTTGATGCATATAACGGAAGAATTATTAGGTGTCCAATCTTTACTATTTACAAATTTAATCCAATTTTTTTTTAACTCTTCATTTTTTGGAAACGAAAATACTACTTACTGTAGATACTTCACCATAATTATGATAATTTGAACGATAATTTACAACGCAACATTTGTTAACCATCTTTTTAAACTTCTAAAACTGCTTTCTAAAAAACACTTTTTCAGAAAACTGGCCTTCTATTTTTTTCTTCAAAATGCAAAATATCCGGCTGTATAAATAAAGTAGGCCATGCTTCTATATTGTGTTTAAAGACCATTGTACCAAGAAAGAAAAATTAAAAATAGTTTTAATTTTTAATTTAATAATTTTGTAGTTTTCATTTAATCAAAGGCTCTGTAAAATCAGGGGAGGAGTAGACTTTCTTATTCATAACTAATTAATTTCAAACTACGCAAAAAACTTTTCCTAAAGGCGCACTTCTTTGAATCATTACTCGGTGTAGTTAAGGCGTTTTACAAAATATTCGAATACTTTTATTTGGAATTAGCATGATTTTGTCAGCATATTATGCCCAAACAAGATCTTTAATTGCTTTTTTTTTTTTGCTCAAGGTTTTTATAATATTTAAAGAAACTTTTCTTTTTTTTAAATAATTTTCAAAACCTTTTTACAACCCGTAATAGTGTATCTAAAGAACACTAATTTGTAGTCTTTAGATCAATTTCGCTCATCGGCATTAATATGAATTTAGTTAAAGTATTTTGAAAAAGTTTCTTAATTTACTATTGATCTTAGTTCTAATCGGTTCTGACGTATATTAACTATATATAGTTGTCAAAACACAATATTTCTAACAATTTTCACAAAAAATACTGGAACTCCGACCAAGAAAGAGCTTATAATTATGGAAAATTGCCAATAAACGATCAGAACAGATCATATTGTTAAACTATAATGTTCATTTCACCTAAAAAACTTGTTAATATAAAATCTTATTTAAATTTGGACGAGCGATTGTGATTTTAAGATAATTTTTTTTTAAAAAAAAGAATCATCGGTCTGGATTTTTTCGCTACAAACATTTATATTTTATGATACCATTTATATGAAACATTTATATTTTATGATAAAATAGTTTATAGTTTAAAGTACAATGAACACCCTAATACTAAAATCTTTTTTGACAATATATTTCAACACGGCATAATCCCAATCATTAACAAACCAACTCGTGTTACAACATCTTCCATTAGTGCTATAGATAACATTCTAACTAACTCTTTTCTAGATAAGTCTATTAAAACAGGAATAATTAAAACTGATATTTCGGATCATTTTCCTAATTTCTTTTTTTTTGCTGAACACGCAACCATAAATGATAATTCTAAAACCAAAGTCTTGAAACGAAAAATGAATGAACATTCATTGAATGCTTAAATTTAAAGAATCTTTATCAACAATAAATTGGATAAATGTATACCAAGAATGTAACCTTGGACACACAAATTCCGCTTATAATCTATTTCTCGACATCTTTCTTGAATATTATAACAAACATTTTCCAATACAAGAAATAGAAGTCAAAACAAAATATTTAAAATGTCCTTGGATTAAACGCGGAATAAGAAAATCTTCAAAAAAAAGCAAAAATTATACATCAAATATTTAAAAAACAGAAACGAAGCTAATCTTAATGCCTATAAAAAATTTAAAAATCTGTTTGAAAAAATAAAAAATAAATCTGAAAAAAGATATTATTCTCAACAATTAAAAAATAATAATGGTAACATAAAGAAAGCGTGGGAAGTTATGAAAGAAATCATTGTTAAAAATAAAATAGTATCTGACATTTTACCCTCCAGAATAACGGAAAACGATATTGAATACAAAAACAAAAAAGATATATCAGAAATATTTAATCATTTTTTTGTAAACACTGGTCTAAACCTGGCATCAAAAATAAAAGGCTCAGAAACATCGTTTCAAAATAATTTTAGCGATATTGAAAGCTCATTGCCAGATAGTAATTTAACTTTTGATGAACTAGAAACAGCAATCAAATCAATTAAAAAGAATATGGCCCCAGGTATTGATGACATCTCTGGCAATGTTGTGCTTTATATTTTTTCTGTAATAAGAAAGCCTATTTTTAATATTTTCAGCTCTTCAATCAAAAACGGAATTGTCCCAGACAAATTAAAAATAGCAAAAATTTTACCTATATTTAGAGGTGGAGATACATCTGCAATTAGCAATTATAGACCAATCTCAATTCTTCCTATATTTCCTAAACTCCTTGAAAGAATAATTTACAACAGACTGTATAAATATTTAATAGAACACAAAATCTTAAGTGAAAATCAATACGGGTTTCAAACGCAAAGGCGTTTGATACAGTTGATCACACAATACTACTAAGAAAAATGGAAAAATATGGCATAAAAAATCAAACTATAAAATGGTTCGCCAACTACCTAGACAACAGACAATAATGTGTTACCATAGATCACTATAACAACTCGAAACAACTAAAAATCAAATGTGGGGTTCCTCAAGGATCTATTTTAGCTCCTCTTCTATTTTTAATGTCAACGACCTCCCTCGTCCCTCCCTAAAGTCTCATCTAAGTTAGATTGCATAATTTTTGCAGACGACACTAATCTGTTTTATTCTTCTAGCTCAATTAGTGACCTCTTTATAACCACAAACTTAGAACTTATTAAACTTAACACATGGTTCAGAGCTAACAAATTGTCATTAAACTTAATCAAAACTAAATACATCTTATTTCACCCCAACCAAAAAAAAAGGCTATCCCATCAATTTTACCAACTCTTAGTATAGACAACACAATTATTAAACGAACTCAATCATCTAAATTTCTTGGTGTGCTTTTTGACGAGAAATTATCTTGGAACTCTCACATAAATACCATTAATACAAAAGTCTCAAAAAACATTGGTCTACTCTATAAAGCAAGAAATTATTTATCGTTCGAAAATTTAAAACTTCTTTATTTTTCCTTTATACACAGCTATCTATCATATGCCAATATAGCATGGGCAAGTACCCATAAAACTAAATTAAGTTCACTCTATAGACGACAGAAACTCGCCTCAAGAATTATTTTTTATAAAAACAAACTTACTCACGCAAACCCATTACTAAAACAGATGAATGCTTTAAACATTTACCAAATTAATATATATCCAAATATTTTGTTTATGTTCAAACATAAAATGGGTATTATTCCAAGTCGGTTTATGAATAACTTTTTTAAAACTAATATAAACAAATTTAGCACTAAAGCAACTGGAAAATATTAAAATAAATATTAAAATAATAAAAATATTAAAATATTTTTCAATGTATTTTAAATACAGTTTGCCTTAACATCGCGTAATAATTTCATTGGTATTGATGCTAGAAATACAGAAAGATATTAAAAAAAAATCCGAATTATTTCAATAAATATTATAAATTTAATACAGAAAAATTTGTGTCAAACTTTCAAGATCTTTTTTACTATTATTTTTAGGCATTAACTTTCTACTCGCCTCTTGAGTTCGGACAAATCCTTCTCTCTTTTCATGAGTGTACACTCTACTTGAAGCATCAGTAACTTGCTTTACGCAACGTTCAACAGATTGTCCATGACATGGCCAAATCGGCACCTGCATAAGATTTGATAAAAACACATTCATTTTAAAAGTTGTTAGAGAGGTAGTTAAGACTGGTTCATAAACCGGTGACTCCCATGATATTAGGTCTACCAATTTTTCAGCATTAAAGTTCAGAACAAGCGTTTTTCTTTGTTTAGGAGAGGAATCACCTTTTTGTAGATCTTCATTTCCAGTACCTCTAATATCTTTTATCTTATTAATAGCTACACTTCTATCCTCTTTAGTATTAGAACACAACAATATTTGTAGTATACACTCACTGAAACAAAACCAAGCTAATCTTTGAATAGAGGGTGATCAAGTAGCATGATCAAGCATGGAACCAATAACACCAGACCATTTATTGTTTGATTTTGTTTGACCATCTAAATTGGTAATAAAATGTCTCAGTGGCAACTGAGACATTTTATTGTATGAAGTTGACATGTTTAAGCCAAACAAGCTTTTTTCCTAATTTTATTTCTATATGTTTGATGACTCCACCCTCCCAACCGGTGTTTACATTTGTAGAGTCTCCATCAACAGCCAGTAAAGACTTGTCAATACCTCTCTCAGTCAGCTATTCAACAATTTTATTTGCTATAATCTCTGCATGTTTAACACTATTTGTTGCTTTCTCAGGAGTAAAGTGAAACAAATACTTTCCTCCAGGTTCCATACAAACAGAGTAATGTTTTTCTTTCACTGTTACTGGAAATTTTGCATTTGAATCATCAAGTTCAATCATTTGCTTGATTTGATCAACTCTCCCATCAAAAGATATGCATTTCACTTCTCCACTTTTTGCTATTTTGTCAAAATCCTTATTAAGATCAGAGATCTTTTTCTTGCGCTCTCGAAACTTTACTATGGTTAATTACTAACTTTTTATCATCAGATGTTATTAATCCTGCATCAATTAGTGTTGCTGTAGCAATTGCAGCTGTAGCACGTGCAGATACCCCATATCTATGTGAGAAAAATTTCCATAGAAATAGAATTACTTTTAAATAAAAAATCATCATTGACTAATATATATATATATATATATATATATATATATATATATATATATATATATATATATATATATATATATATATATATATATATATATATATATATATATATATATATATATATATATATATATATATATATATTTACATTTATAAGTATAAATACATTACTAAATAACAAATTTATTTAAAAAGAAGTACGTTATTCATAGCTATGTGTAAAATTTCTAAGGTATTAACCTTACGTTATTCATAGCTATGAATAACCTTACGTTATTCATAGCTATGTGTAAAATTTCTAAGGTATTGTAACACTTTTTTTTCCTGATGATTTCTCTAGTACTAGAGGTAATTCTACATTAGTATTATCATCAATGTTATCATTTAATTCTATTTCATTACTGAAATCACTTTCTTTTTGAAAGTTAATCTCATCTGACTCAATTTTTTGTTTTTTTGTTAAAACAATATTGCTGTCTTTATTCTCAAAAGATTTTTCTCGATCTTTTCTAAGTAATCTTTTGAACTGTTTCCTAGTTTCAATACTATCAGGTTATCCAATTTGAAACTTGCTAACAGTTCCAGTTTTAATTCTTTGAAAATATATAAACTTAACGTCAATAGATGGTATTTTTGTACTCTTTGATACATTTGCATTTACAATGAACTTCTTTATCACAATCATCAGAACAAATAAAATCATCAAATTTTACAATACGACATTTGCATACTAGTATATCAAAAAGTTTATCAAGTTTTCCTTTAAATTTTATTATTTGTTTAGCTCCTTTTTTTCTTGGACAAGCTATTGCTGAAGCGTTCCACAAAGTCACTATTTTATCACAAATTGTTTTGTCAGTAATTAATTTAGGCGATGTAAATTCCAAATTTGCACTCGACCACTGGTGTAATAAGGCTGGAAGTGTATCTTTGGCCATCTCTTTTACAGGATAATTTCTTTATTTTTAAGTCTTCGCAGCCCTCTCTTAATAAAATTGCATATCTTATAACGTCTCTGTTGGTTGGTAATTCTGAAACTAGAAATTGTTTTCCTGTACCAAATGCAACACTAATTTGTGTACAAGTACTTATTCTGGTTTTGGGTGCCATTATTCCTCCAAGTTATAAAATATTAAAGAGAATTTATTATTGTTTAGTAATGAAAAAAATATATTTTAAAAATATTTTAGTAATGAAAGCAATTGATCAAAAGTTCTTTAATTTATATTTAACAACATGCAGTTCGCAGTTGTTTACTAAATGCGGCAATAAAAAATTTATTTACTGACCATTATTAAGATAAAAAAGTTATGTATGAGTAAACTTTTTTTTTAATAAAAAGTTATTTTACGAGAGGGAGGGGGGTCTCTATTTTGTGACGCAACATTTTTTATTTTTTTATAGAAGACTTTAAATTAAAAGAGTATCTGACCAAGCCAAAACCCTCAGTTAACGTATCTACATGTTGATTGTAAAATCAACTACGCCTAAATCTTACTTAGTCGATGTGCACACTCCGCTAACGGAGTAGTTACAGCCTGTTTATGGACTGTTACGGCTGTATGTGCAGTGCACATTCTGCGTTTTGAATTTATATGGCTCAAGTGCAGAACTTTATTTTGTTGGTGCACAAATGTGTGCAACAAAAAAAAAATTTTTGTGCAATAACTAAAAAAATCTCGACACCGAGAATCGAGCTTGGTCTTAAACCCGGATGCTGAACCCACTCGACCACGCTACGTTACTTAATTTAAGAAAATTGTCTTTATAAAATAATATTTTTGTTTGAATGGTATGTTATTATTTGTTATATATTATATATATAATATTTTACATGTATTATATATCGGAGGAATAGATTTTTAAAATTGGAATCATGTTTAGGAGAGCGATGTTAATTTATACAATTTTACACGGAACTATTAGTGTAAAAAAAAACATTAAACAGACTGAAAATTACTAATTAATTAACTAAAAGAAGCTCAGAGATTTATAGACATTATTATGTCCTCCCATTCTCCCTAAAAAAACATTAAAAAACTTTTTTAGAGGGGGTGAGGTACAAAGTTGTTGCGTAATAAGGGGGAGAGGGTCAATAAAAGTGTTACGGATGCGTTACGAGGGAAGGAGGGGAGGGGTCAAAAAAAGTCGAAAACTGCGTGACGAAATTTATGGACAATTCCTTATGCCTCTTGCAAAAATTCATTGTGTTTGTAACTACAAATAGACTAGAAGAAAAAAAAAATAATAATAATAAGGCTACTCAAAAAAGAAAAAAATAAGACTACTAGAATTGATCAAATTATCGTTAACAACTTTAAAAGCATAAACTTGTATGTTAATAGCTGCCCAGTGGGAAATGAGCTAGCGACTAGCGAGCGATTAGCTAGCTTTATAGCGATTTTGTAGCGATTTTTTTTCCTAATGTCTTTAACATTTTTAAAAATTCGGTTTTTAGTGTTGAGTCTATTATAATTATGAGAATAATTTTTTTTATTTCGTCACTATATATTTTACATACAATTAACTTTAATTCATGTATACATTTATAAATAAGATAAAAATAATGACAGGAGCAAGTAGAAAAAATAATGACAGGATCAAGTAGAAGACTGCAGTCTTATTATCAAGTCTCTTTTATTTGCGACTTTGCAATAAGTTTCACGTGAGCTAAACGCGACATTAAAAATTTAGTAGAAATAAAGCAAATACATAGCCTTGTGCGTAAAAATCAAAGCCTCGTACGTAACGATCTGATAGACGGGTATAGCAAAGAAAAACTATTTGTATTGTGATATAATCATCGTTTGTGGTCATCCAAAAGGGATAAGTTCGTTTTAGTTATTATTAATTTGATCTTTAAAAGTAGGAGAGAGTATGTTGACGTCACTTAAGTTAAATAGGTGCTGTTTGACAGCTGCTTTAAAGAGATTTGATGACTTCATGTTTTTGGTAGTAAATTGTTTTGCGATTGAAACATAAATAATACATTTTAGAGAAGGTTCAGTTCATAAACATTTAGAGCTCCAATTTCCCTGAATAATTGTTTGGCATGGGTATATCTGTTAGCATTGCATACAATTCGACACGCTTGCTTTTGTTTTACATATATCTTTTTTAGTACTGAAGAGTATGTGCTTGCCCAAACGATATTGCAGTAGTTGATATAACTGTGAATGAACGAATAATATATATTTTTAAGCAAGTTTTATTTAGAAAGTGTTTTATTATATGCACGATGCCGATTGACATAAAGATTTTATTTTGAATGTGCAAAATATGATTCTTCCAACTAAGATTTTCTTTTGAAAATTATTCCCAAGATTTTCATCGAATGGTCTTTTTTTATATTAATGCTATTGATCATAAGCTGGGAAAGCTGAAGTGGTAAATTAACAGAGTTAGATAATTTGTGAAATAAAAAATATTTGGTTTTGAGGATGTTTAAGAAAAGTTTATTAGCTTTAAACCACTCGTTTAAGTTTTGCAGCTCGTGATTAACTGTAGAAAATATTGTTTTTATATTTAAGTGAGTAAAAAAAATATTCGTATAATCTGCAAAAAGAGTAAAATTAAGAATGTTCGAAGTTAAGTAAATAACGTTCACATAGATTAAAAATAGTAAAGATCCAAGAATGGAGCCTTGGGGTACACCACAATTTATTGTTTGTAACCGTGCACATCCGTGTTGTACGACACTCCTTGTTTCCTGTTATTTAAGTAATTTCTGAACCATCTTAGATTGTTGTTTGTTACTCCATACATCTCTAGTTTGTGTAGGAGGATCTCGTGGTCAACTGTATCGAAAATTCAATTATTGCATGATATGTTGAATGACTCTTGCAAAAACCAAATTGTTTGTTATACAGAATGTTATTTGTTTCAAGATATTTGTATAATCTATTGTACATAACACGTTCGAGAAGCTTTGAAAAATAAGAAAGTATTGATATAGGCCTATAATTGGATGCTAAAGAGTTTTCGTCATTTTTATAAATAATTGTTGTTTGTTGTTTTACTCTTGCTATTTTTAATTTATCAGGAAAAACACCAGTTTTTAAAGATAAGTTAAATAATGTTAAAAGAGGCGATTTAATAATATCAAATACTGATTTCAAAGCACTTGCATTGATTTCGTCGATTCCTCGACTCTTGTTGGTTTTTAGTAAGTTTAAAGGTGTTCGAAGTTCATCCGAGGATATTTCAAAGTCATTCATAATTTAGTGTGTTATTTTTAAAAAAGACTTAAACGTTTTGTTTCCCGGAACTATTTTTTTGGCTAAATTTTAGCAATGTTTATAAAAAATTCATTAAACTATAGTCTCAAGAAATATTTATTCTTATGACTATGATTAAACATATCAGCAATTTTCTCTCTGTCAAATACATCTGTGTTCATTTTTGTTTGTAAACACTTTGGAAAAACAGTATTTATGTTTAATTTCTTTTTCCCAGTTACTTCTTTTATTATATCCCATTTTTCTAGCATTATCTATTGAATTTTCGAGCAGATTGGAGTAATAGTTTTTTTTATTTGTTTTTTTAATTTATCAAAAGAGTTTTTGTATTTTTATATTTAGGTTCATTAGTTAAAGTTTTTATTTTTTTTTAATTATCGTAAAGTTTTTGCTTCTTTTTTGAAGATTTTTTAAGCTCTTTTGTCATCCAAAGGTTACGCAGGTTTTTAGAATGAATTGTTTTTTTGGTCTTTGGAAAAGCTTTTTCTTTTTGTTTAAAAAATAAGCGTATAAAAAAATCATAAGCATTATTCCCCTCGTTGCACTCAGCTATGAGTTCCCAATTGGTTTCATGTATCAAATCGCGAAATTATTAAGTAATTAAATTTAAACTTGGCGATTTTGTAGCAACGTATCGCTGCTACATATCGTAGCTTTGTAGCTAGCTACAAAATATTTACAAATATATATAGCAGGTCGATACCTGCATTCTAAAATTTTTTAAATCGCGATTTTATTACGAATGACGCAAGCTACAAAAGTCTGTGGGTCTTCAACTTATTAAGCGAGCTGTCTTCGTAGCCAAATTGCTGTCTTTGTTTTTACAAATATCGATAGCTTTTCGCTAACTTAAAAAAGCTACCGATCCTCGTGGCCAAATCGCTGTCTTTATCGTTACGATAACAGCTAGCTATTCGCTAGCCGATTTCCCACCGGGTAACTTATTCGACCACTTTCCTGTCATTTTAGGTTAACAAAAATAAAAAGCTTAACTAAAAAGAGTAAAAACGAATAATTATTGACGATTTTTAAGTGACGTTTACCTTTTTATTTTATCTGAAAAATAAAAAATTTGACTAATTTTTTATTATATTATTTTATGAAACAGTCACAATATATTTTTATCGGAATAAGTATATTGTGACTTCTGTTTTTATAATTTAAGTATTATTATTTTTAACAAAGTTATGCGATAGTATTGTTATGTTAATGTTTGTTTAATTTATATATTAATGTTTTTAACAAAGTTATGCGGTAGTTAGGCTGTTTATTTACAAAGTAACGGTTTAAAGTTATGTGTTAAGTTACGCTGTTTACTTACAAAGTAAGTTGTTTACTTATACTTAGCAACACGCTCTTTACTTACACTTTATTCTGTAAAGTTACGCTAAAGTTTTACGCTGTGAAAGTAAAGTTACGCTGTTTACTTACAAAGTACAAATACAAAGTAGCGCTCTCCGGATTCGTCGTTTAAAGTTAAAGGGGTAAAAGTTCTAGGAAAAAATCCTCCAAAGAAAAAATCCCCCACGATAAAATCCCCCTCAAAAATTAAAATTAAAATAAAATTTGTTTTAAAATTGATAGATTGCCTGGCCAAACCAAAACCCTCAGTCAATATAACGGGACTCTTTGCATGTTCTACCTATTTGTCAGTCGATGTATGTACACTTCTTGTATGTTCTACCAATTTGTAAGTCAATATATGAAAAATGAAGGATTAAGGTTCTGTCTGTATTATAATATGTATGTATAAGTTATTTATATTATAAACAACTATTATATTGATAAATCGTTTATTTTATGCGCTCTAAAAAAAAATCCTGGGGAATTTTTTCCGGGGAGATTTTTTCTGAGGGAAATTTTTTCCGGGGATTTTTTCCTGCTGCCAGGGTAAAGCTGGATATAATTGTAATTTTATTAAAAAAAAATTATTATAAACCCAAATCTAATTACTGCATTTTTTTTAATTTATAGTAAAATTATTTTACTAATTATAAAGCGTTTTATTTAAAATAATGTTATTTTATTAAAAATATATAGGTCATATTTTTCAAAAATATGTTTTATGCAGGACAATTTTAGGACTTTATTTAAATAAAACGTAATTTATTTAGTTTTACTGTCATAATTATTTAGTTTTACTGAAAATGAAAGTTAAATAAGATTATAACAATCAAAATTTGTTACATTTTTTGCATTTTTCAAAATTAAAAATACATCTTTGTTTAAAATAAACATTTAAAAAACCGTTATTAAAGTATTTAATTGGCTATTTGGTAAAAATGACATCTGTTTTTGACGAAGTTTAATCTGCTAACAAACTGATTGTTATTTAATGGAGAAAATTCACGCAATACTTAGTACATGTATGTATTAAGTACATGTATGTATGTATGTACAAATAAAACTTTCAACTTAATTGCCTTTTTTGTAAACTGCCTTATTCTTATGAGTTATAATCATTAAATTTCTTAATGCTACAAATTTTGAGAAATGCTTTATAATTGATTTAATTGTCATTAGTTATACTAAATTCATTAGATTTCAGAGCACAACAATAGAGAGTGGGAGAGGTTGTGACACACCAAATACTAACTTTTTTTTTTGCAGTCTCCAAGTCAGCAGAAATTTTTGGTTTTAAATATCAAAATAAAAGTCTTGTTATATGTTTTATGAACCTGATTGATTTGAGCACTAAAAAATCATAACTAATAAGCCTTCAATAGAAGATGTCATGCAAAAGAGGGGGTCACAATAAAAAGAGGAGGGTGTGACTATCAGAAAAAATTATTTTAATTTTTTATTTCATTGTAATAACATGTAAACGGACCCGTAGCTAGACTTCCCCACATTCCAATGAGAAGGAAGGGGGGGAATGCCAGCAATTTTAGAAAGCCCATATGGAAATTTAGGGACCCTTTTGCAAGTTTAAGGAGCTTTTATTTCCTTTTTTTTAGTAATACCTAGTGGATGAAATTTTAAGATTTTTGGGGGTTAGATGGCAGGTTTGTTTAACCTTTATTTGCGCATATATACTAAATATATGACAATTGATTATATGCGGCCGTGGCGCAGTGGTTAGAGCGCTTGCTTTATAAGCAGGAGATGCAGGTTCGAAACGAGCTTTGGACATATTTCGCGTCACGGTAAGGAAGGAGGCGTGAACTTCCTGGTTAAATGGTGCTCTGTGAAAAGACCGTTAGGACTTTTTGGGGCACCTAAATAACAAATATTATTAATAAAAAAAAATACTGTTAAACTATTTGTAGTTTCTCGTACTATCTCAACGATCATAAGTTGAGCGCACGGCATTTTACTCAATTCATGTGCAAATTCTTTGTACAGAATTCGTCTCCAAGGAAATAGTTTTACTATCATTAATGGTTAAAGTTGTTTTGCTATCATCAATCTAAAAAGAGTATTTTTCAAAAGTTATAGAGCGTACTATGTACAATAGAGTTTATAATTATCTTGTTTCCAATAATCTTTTATATAATAATCAATTTGGTTTCAAAAAAATAATTCCAGTGAACATGCAAGTATCCAATTTATACGAGAAATCTAAAATTCCTTTCAAAGATCCCAATTTACATTAGGTATTTTTATTGACTTGTTAAAGGCTTTCGATACTGTCGACTATGAAATCAATATAATATAATATAATATATATTTCGCCATAAAAAAAATATTTACAAAATTAGACTTTAAAAACTGTATATATACGGCTGGGGCAAGAAGAAGACAAATTCAGTCTTATCGCCAAGCCCCTTCAAACAAGAATACAAGTAACAAACAAAACATAAAACCAAAAAACCTAAAAAAAAATTCGTTATCACAATATAATATATGCGTAAGGTACTTATATAAATACAAATATCTAAATATTTTTCATTAAAATTTAATAGTTTTTTTTAGTTTTTTTTTTTATTAGGATTTCAAATTTTAATAGTAAATAAAAATGAGATAAAACATGATAATTTAAAAAGATAAAGATTCAAATTAAAATCAAAAATTAATATGTTAAAAATAAATTAAATATCAAGTAAAAAACAAGTGATTACTCCTATTTAGTTTTAGTACTCCTATTAAAGTTTCAAAAGAAGTCAAGTTCATTGTCAATTATCAAGAGTTTACTTTTTATTTTTTTTTTAAATTGATCAAGGGAAGAAATTTTTTTAAACTCATTATCCGATAGGGTGTTCCATAATTTAGGTCCTATGATTGTTATCGAGAACCTAGTCGCAGAATAATATTTTTTTGGTTGAATATAATTGTTGTTTGAAAATCTTGTTGGGTATAAATGATTTATTTTTTCGAAAAATAAATTAAATAAAATGGGTGCCATTTTATTATCTACTTTGAACATAAATATAAAAATATGATACAGGTTAAGTTGAAATACGTTAAGTATTTTGAATTTATTAAAAAGTAATTTAGTGTGCGAAAAGCGATTCACATTTCCAATAATTCATAGAGCGTGTTTTTGTTTATTTAGAAGCCCTTTATTTTTAGATACATTAGTGCTGCACCAAGCAACGTTAGCGTAACTTAGATAGCAATGAATAAAAGAAAAGTAAATAAGTTTCAAACAAGTTTGATTCAACAACTGTTTTGCTTTGTATAAAAGGCCTATATTTTTCGAAATTTTATTTTGGATTATTCGTATGTGCTCCTTCCATGTTACGTTTTCATCTAAAACAACGCCTAGAAACAACAAAGAACTCTCTCTCTTTTGACATAAGAGTTATTAATAAAAAGCTTAGGAAGTTGAAAGGGTATGTTGTCTTTATCATGAAGACGATGGAAGAAAGTATATTTTGTTTTTTTTAATATTTATGGACAATTTATTTGATATAAACCATTAGTTTCACAAGCTCCTCGTTCACTGTTGTAAATAAAAAATTAATATCTTTATTTGAATTTAATACGTTAGTATCGTCAGCAAATAAAATTGAATTTAAGATATTGGAAAATTTACTCAAATCATTTATATAAATGAGAAATAAAAGCGGTCCTAGAATTGATCCTTGAGGGACTCCGCAGGTAATTGTCATCAAGTCTTTTTTCTCGCCATCATATAAAATGCATTGTTTCCTATTCTTTAAATAACTCTTAAACCAGCCTAAGTTAGAATTTATGATACCATAATTTTTTAAGTTTATAAAGAAGAATATTATGATCTACGGTATCAAACGCTTTGCTCAGATCAATAAAGACACCTAAAGTAAATTTTTTTTTCATCAAACGCTTTAAAAATTTCATGCACAAGATTAATTATTGCGTGATCGGTCGAATGACCGGATTTAAACCCGAATTGTTTATTGTAAAGAATATTATTTACATTTAAGAAAGAATAAAGTCTATTATACATTATACGCTCCAAAATCTTTGAAAAACAATTAAGAACAGAGATCGGTCTGTAGTTGGAAACATCAGAAGGATCACCTGTTTTAAAAATTGGTGTAACTTTTGCATCCTTTAGTTTTTCAGGAAAAATTCCATGTTTTAAAGATAAATAAAAAATATGTAAAAGTGGTATTGTTATATATTTTAGTGACTTAATAATGACCATACTGCTGATATCATCTAAACCGGAACTTTTGTTAATTTTTAACAAAGAAACTGAATTTAATAATTCTTCCTCTTTAAGTTGATGATTTGGCATAACAGCATTAGTTGATGTCAAGTATGATTTAAAACTTATTTGAGATGGTTCAATTTTTTCAGCTAAACTTTTACCAACATTAACAAAAAAGTTATTTAGCGTTTCAGCCACCATTGATTTATTAAAAACTAATTTATTATTTAATTTGAGATTTTTTGATCCTGCTCGAAAAATTAAAATATTTCGGTTACTTATCAAACGGCAAACAATTTGTTTTTATTAATAACTATAACCAAATCAATCTTCTAAATTTTTCCTGTGGTGTTCCTCAAGGTTCTATCTTGGGGCCACTTTTGTTCTTAATCTATATAAATGACTTAAATAAAGCCTCAAAGTGATCATGCTTGCCGACAAATCAATCAATCTTCTAAATATTTCCTGTGGTGTTCCTCAAGGTTCTATCTTGGGGCCACTTTTGTTCTTAATCTATATAAATGACTTAAATAAAGCCTCAAAGTGATCATGTTTGCCGACAACACCAACTTATTCCTGACAAATAATGACGTATCCAAGCTCTTTTCTACAATAAAGGATGAACTTAAAAACTTATCTATTTGGTTCAAATGTAACAAGTTAACTCTTAACATTAATAAAACAAAATGGATTCTTTTCCATTTGCTCTCTAAAAAACACTCTTTACCAAAAAATTTGTCCAAAATATATATTGATGAAGTCGAAATAAAAAGAGATTTTGTAACTAAATATTTAGGAATGATTCTCGACGAGAACAATACATAGAACCTTATATTGACTATATATGCTCGAAAATATCTAAAAGTAACAGAGTTTTATATAAATCCATATCATATTTAAACAAAATAGCCTTAACCCAACTTTACTACTCATTTATTCACACGTATATAAATTATGCTAACACAGCCTACCCGATTAATTGATTTTTTTCGGATCGTTTTACTCATTCCAAACCATTATATATGGAGATGAAAATCCTTAATACTTACGAGCTCAATGTTTATAACATTTTATGCTTTATTTGCATGTGGAAAAACGATTTAACTTTACCTATCTTTTATGATCTTTTTTCGCTAAAACCAATTAATAAATGGTTACTTAGAAATAAAAATTTTGTATATGAACCGATTTGGAGAACAAGATTTAACAAGTTTTGCATTACATTTCGAGCACAATTTCTTTGGAATAAAATTGTTATACCTAATTTTGATATATCCAATACTCTTCCGATCTTTAAAAGTAAACTTAAAAATTTTATTCTATCTGAATAGCTACCCATAACTGTTAAGCATTATTTGGATTATCAGCAGAAACTACTTTTTTAACGTCTCTCCATAAGTTTTCAATGGGGTTTAGGTGGGGTGACTGAGCAGGCCACTCCATAACCTCAACCCCATTGACCTGAAACCACTCCTTTGCCTTATGGCTAGTGTGTTTCGGGTCGTTGTCTTGTTGGAAGACCCATTTTAGTGGCATGAATATGTCGACATATATATGTTGGTCTATCATACCATTAATCTTATAAATAGTGCCGATACCATTGTATGAGAAGGAGGCCATAAAGCCATAGGAGCCATAAAGAACAATTTTTTATTCATCAGTCCATAATATGTTGCGCCATTTCTTGTGGGCCAATTCAGATGTTGGTTTGCAAACTGCAAATGTTTAGCGGTATGTTTTTTTGTCAACAAAGAAACCTTTCGTGGACTGTAAGCATATAAACTGTTTACTCTTAAGCACCTACAAACAGTTGCGTCACTCACTTGTAATTCAAGATCATCTTTGACTTGCTTGGCTGATGAAAATGGTTTGCTTATAACATATTTTACATTTTTTTGGTCTTCCTTTGCGGTAGTCCTACGTATTCCACCTCGTTTTTGAACTTTTGCTTTATAATCTAAGGCATTTAAAATCGTCTTTGCTGAATATACGAGAATATTTTGTATATGTGAGTAAGATTTACCTTCTCTATGATGCTTCAAAATAATGTTGCGTTCTGTTGGTGTACAATGACGCCCTCGGCCCACTTTGAAAGGTTTAGAAAAGACTTTTATCATTGAACATACACAAATAAATAAGTAATATATTATAATTAATGTAATACTTACTTTCCATGTAAAAATTACAAAAAAAAATTAATAAAATAATTTTATAATCAATACAACCACTGCTATTTTAATGCATTCCCTCATACGCTCAATTTAATTATCTCAATTTACTTTTTCACATTCACTAAATTTACTTATCTCAAAATTAGTCTTTCTATATTATACAGAAGGAGAATAGTAATAAAAATACGAATAATTTTTAGTACTGCTTATACTGACAGTTGTATATAACATTTGTGGTTTAGTTTATATCATCAATTTATACTACGATTTATTGTAATTTTTTAGTCTTCTTTATGTATTGATGTAAAAAACTTGTAAAAGGTTCTTACGATTATTGTGATCTACATTCAGAAGCCTTCTTTGTTTGTTTTTTAAACTAACAAACAATTAAAATTAAAAAAAGAAAAAAGAAAAGAAACAGCATTACAAATATTTGTCCAAGAAAAGAGTTGCATATTTTGCAGCCATTCATGGTTTTCTAAAGCAAATTTTTTGCTGAATGGCTCAATGAGGTAGAAATTAAAAAGGAGGGCATTGATGTTCCAAATGATGCGAGCATTTCAGACAATTCGGGCTTCCCTATTCCAAAAATATGATTAACTATTATTTAAAGAACCTTTGAATGGACAACAAGAAAGTCAAATTGACACACTTTGACACACTTTGATTAAATTTAATATATAAAATACAACTAAAATAATTTAAGCTTTTTATTTATAGGAGTCCTACAAGAAAAAAACTACTTAAGTCAAACGTGGAAGTACCCAATCAGCACAATATTGATTTTCAAACACAGAAAACTATACTTCCTATATGATAAATGTCAATAAACATTAGGCACAAATTTTATTTAATAAAAAAATGTTAGGTTCCAATTTTATGACATTCTTTTTAAAGTGGTTTTGCAAGCGGTGACAAAGATAGGGGGTGGGTGGGTGGTAGAGAAGGGTTTAAAAATTGCTTTAAAAAAAGTGACTTTCTCTATGGGTGTCACTAATTTTTCTAAAGCACATCTATGTTTGCTGTCCCAAAATGGCAGAGATTAGAATGAATGCTTGTCGTTGTACTGTAATGGTAGTTCTTCTTTAATGTTTACAAAATAATGTGATTGTCACTGATAATTTATATTAGGGTCTTTTCAGAATACTAGCTAAGATGGCTTCTTTTAACGGGCCAGGTTTTTTAATAAAAGTCAATCTATAATAAACTTTTTTTATCCAAAACTCAACCTTCAAACAATACTACATTTATACAACTATACAACTATCAAACTGTACTACATTTCTCTAATTCTTTTACTACATTTCTTTAACTTTTTAATTTTGTTTGTTTCTTTTGTTGATATTAAATAATTAGTAATAAAGATTTAGTAATATTATTTATAATAAAACACAATGCAATTTTTGTGGATTGATAACTTCTTGGTTATCTATCTTTTGTTTCATTTTATTACTTCAATTGTTCTGTTGAAATATTGTTATTAAAAATTTATATTTTTCATTTTGAAAGCTTTTTTTGCAGAGCCGCAACCACCAGGGGGGCCAGGGAAGCCTAGCCCCTCCCCCTCCCCCTCCCCCCCCCCCCCCAAAAAAAAAAAATTCAACTACAATTATTAGGGAAAAACTTATATATTTTACAAATATCTTATCCCCTCCCTCTTTTAAAAGAACTATAGGCTACAGTTCTTGAAGTTGGGGGCTTTTCCCATGCTATGTTTGGGCCTCTCCCTATCTCTGGGCCCCTAAAATGAGTATCTAAAAAAAAAAAGACCTCAATATGTAATATGGGCCCCCTAATTTTAAAGTTGTGGTTACGACTCTGTTTTGTATATATTATTTTATTGACTATTTATTTCGCATGTAATATTTAAAACGTTTACAAAACACCAATCTAACGGGGACTCGGCGATAGACAATATGTCTTCTTCTTGCTCCTGCCAGATTTTTATTTAATTTTAAATTCTTTTTGTTATTTTAACTAACGACTAATATATATATATATATATATATATATATATATATATTTAAAAAAATAATAATATATATTTAAAAAAAAAAACAAAAAAAAAACTACTAAGTATTTTATTTCTTTCAAAAATTTAGAAAGTTACAAATATATACACACTCCCAAAAAACCTTTTAACCAATGGAAAACTAGTTTATGATAAACGAAATGACTGAAAAGCTAAACAACTACTTGAATAAATTGCCTCAAACTCTGCTGCTCAAGTCCATTATAATTCCACTCTAATTGATATTTTATTTCGAATTGAGAACTGCATTTTCAAGAGTAAAAAAAGTTAAAGTTTTGATAAAATTACAATTGATATCGTCAAATTTGTATTTAATGTAATTAGACCCTTTAGCGGTGAATTCCAGTATAAAATCAAAAATTAAAACTATGAAAGATGTAAATTTAGAAAAATAATCTGATTAAAAATTACAGTTTTTAGTTTTATTAAAAAGTGTAAAACTAAAACTGCACAAAAGAGAAACTGGTGCAAGTGAATCTTATATTTAATGTTTATTTTATTTAATCATTCTTTTTTAAATCTGTTAATATTTTTTATAAGTAATAATTTTTTAAATTTATTGATACCATTTTAGTAGAGATGTACTGGAATTTTGTTCCGTTTTGTGACTTTTAGCTCATTCCGGTTCCGGCCGGAATGAGCTAAAAGTCACAAAAAAAATTCCTTTTTAAGATATGTGACACAAATAGTGTAAATTAAGTTAAAAAATCGTTGTTTTGCAATGAAGATTTGTAGGTAAAAAATACAAAATTCTTAACAAACACAATGTAATTTTATTTGCAGTAATCATTATGTAAGGATTTCTAGAAGTTTAGGAATATTGTGGTGAAAAAGAATTGCTATCCAGTTTGGTGCAACAAACTAGCTTTTTTTTATCATAATAACCGACCTCTGAGAATAGTCTCATTTTATATGTTATTTAAATTTTAAATAATTAAAAAGTATAGGATTCCTAATAATAATGTTTCAATATTAACCTATATGGAAAAATAAAAAAACAAAGAAGTAATTTTAGGCATAAATATTATGCCGGCTAAAACTTTCAATGAATTAAATTTTCGATGAATAAGAAACAAATAAAAACAACATATTAGATCTAAATGAAACAACCATCAAATTAATGAAATAGATTATATATATATATATATATATATATATATATATATATATATATATATATATATATATATATATATATATATATATATATATATATATATATATATATGTATATATATATGTATATATATTTATATATATATATATATATATATATATATATATATATATATATATATATATATATATATATATATATATATATATATATATATATATATATATATATATATATATATAGTGAAAATTCTTATACTTATGTTTAAACTTGATAAAAAAATGGCACCACATTTATTCAACTCTTTATTTAAAAAAATAAATCATATATACAGCACAAGGTTTTCAAATAATAACTATACTCAATCCAAAACCTAATATTCTGCCACTAAATACTCAATCACAAACCGAGGTCTTAAATTATGGAATACACTTTTAAATAATGATTTTAAAACACTTAATCGATTTAAAACTAAACTTAAGCAAAATTTTTTACTAAAGACAATGAGCTAAATTTCTTCTAAAGCGTTTAAATGAGAGTGCTATTATTAATAATTTCCAGCATAAGAATTATGTTTAACAATTTAATTTTAATAATTGTTTATTACTAAGATTATTTATTCAGCTCCATAAATATGATGAATAATATTACTGGCTTTTTTTCTTTTGTTTTTGTTTATCTATTTTTTTTGTTTTGTCTTTTTTGTTCGTTTTTCTTTTTTTTTTGCTGGTCTTTATTTTGGTTTGTTATTTCATTCCCAATTTAAAATATATTTTTAGTAAACTTTAACGGTAAAAAAAATTTAAAAGATATGTAACTTACATTATTAAAGTTTTTATAAGCATTGTAACTTACGGTGTATTTATTATGGGGCTTAGTGATAAGACAACTACAATCCTCTATTTGCCCCGGTCATATTTTATTTCTATTCGTGTTCTTTGGTATTGTAATTATTCATAGCGACGAAATATATATATATATATATATATATATATATATATATATATATATATATATATATATATATATATATATATATATATATATATATATATATATATATATATATATATATATATATATAAAGATTTTATTTAACCATTTAAAGAGGTAGTTGATGATAAGTCTTTATAGATTTCTATAAGTTTCCCTTTACAACAACACGTATATATCTAAGGTAACCAAAAACTTCTTGTCCTTTTTTTTTCTTTCTTATTTTTATTTTTTTATTTTTAAATAAAACACTGAAAGTTTTTATGATTAGAAACATTATTAATTTACATTGTGCTTAGTTAAACTTGTTAAACCACTATTTTATTATTATGTTACGTTATGCGTGCTGTTATCATGTTATATTTCATAGGTTGCATTATGTTATGTTATGTAATTATAATATAACAATGTGTAAATTGAAAGAAGTTGTAAAAAAAAAAAAAAAAAAAAAAAAAAAAAAAAAAAAAAAAAAAAACTTGATGGTGAAAAATTACTTAAGTATAATTCTCGCTCCGGCCAGAATTCCGGTCTAAACTTTGTTAATAAACCTGGCAACTCCAGTTTTTCGGCCGGAATTCAAAATATCCGATCCGGTACACCCCTATTTTTTAGTATTAAACAAACACTTCACAAAATGAATTATCCTTAAAGTAAAAACACAAACAAAAATGATTTACAAATTACTTATTTAAGTAATTTATTTTATTATATTATTTTATTTACAATAGATTAGTTACGTTTAAAATAAATAAATTAAACACATTAAAAACGTAAATACGTTTAAGTAATTCATTTAATAATATTTACAATACATTATATTGTATGTAATTATGTTGGTTAACCTTGACTTTGAAAACCTTGGTTAACCTTGACTTTAAAAAAGCATTCGACAAAGTCCCACATCTTCTTGTGAAACTTAAAGCCTACGTTAATAGTTAGTGACCTAATTTTCTATCGGATAGAAAACTTTCTAACGAAACGAAGATAAAGTGAAAGGATAAATTGTAATTATTATAATTATGTACCATTAAAAAGTGGAGTTTCTCTGGTTTTGTTTTCTATTATTCATTATATGCATTAATGATATAATTACTTTAAATGCAACACTTTTTGCCGACGATTCAAAAATATTTTACCTTTATTTTTTATTTATTTTAGCTGTTAACATAATACTTACAGTTTGTAAATTAAAAAAATATATATAAGATGGCAACAACAAGAAGAAGGCGCCGTCTTATCACCAAGTCATTTATCTAAACCACACTTATCTTATCACTAAGTCATTTATCTAAACCACACTTATATAAATCCATTTAATTAAAAATAAAAGCGATAATAAAAAGCAAAATTTTGTGAAGAGTTTGAAAAAATGCAAAATAATAGAATATTCTAAGAATATTCTAGACTTTAAAAATTATTTCAAAGATAATGAACATATATAATGAACAAATATAATGAACAAATATAATGAACAAATATAATGAACAAATATAATGAACAAATATAATGAACAAATATAATGAACAAATATAATGAACAGATATAATGAATAAATATAATGAACAAATATAATGTACAAATATAATGAACAGATTTTATATTTATAATCAAAATTGAGAGTTTTAAGATAATATACTTAAACAGAAAACAAAATAAAAAACAAAAACAAACAAAAAAAAGTCCAAACTGATCAAGATTGTTAAATATTTTAATATCATTATTGATCATCTTGTTCCATACATTGGGTTCTCTAATAGTTATTGATCATCTTGTTCCATACATTGGGTTCTCTAATAGTTATTGATCATCTTGTTCTATACATTGGGTACTCTAATAGTTATTGATCATCTTGTTCCATACATTGGGTACTCTAATAGTTATTGATCATCTTGTTCCATACATTGGGTTCTCTAATAGTTATTTTAATTGAGAATTTTTTTGAATCTTAAATAGTTTTTGGTTGAACATACTTCAACTTTCGAATATTCGGTTTTTGTGTTATAGTTCATCACTCGAATATTTGGTATTTGTGTTATATTGGTATTGTATCTTAATAGTTTTATATAGTAATAGTTTATAAGTTGATGTTTATTTAGTAAACATGAGGTATAACCAGTTTGTTAAACAAAGGTTTTGAGAGACGATGTATCTTTGATAATAATCTAATTGCATGTTTTTGTTTAATAAATAATATTAAATTGTTTTTTTTTGTCTCAGTTATATTGGTGCTGCACCAAACAATATTTGCATAAAGATAAGAATAAATAAATGAGAATATACTTCTCATTTATTCATTTTTTGTGTTTTAAGCACAACATATTTTAAAGAGGTTTTGCTATATAGAGTAAACTAATATTTTTAGAAATTTTATTTTCAATCATGCTTATGTGATCTTTTCAAGTTGTTCTTTCATCGAGAATTACACTTAAATATTCTGTGATAACCGATAGGAGTGTTAGAAGTGTTCTCTAACTCTTTTAAATCTCTTTTATGAAAATATTTCTTTTATACAGATATTTCCTTTATGAAGATATCTTTTTTATGAAAATATCTCTTTTATGAATATATCTTTTTTATGAAGATATCTTTTTTATGAAGATATCTCTTTTATGAATATATCTTTTTTATGAAAATATCTCTTTTATGAATATATCTTTTTTATGAAGATATCTTTTTTATGAAGATATCTCTTTTATGAATATATCTTTTTTATGAAAATATCTCTTTTATGAATATATCTTTTTTATAAAGATATCTTTTTTATGAAGATATCTCTTTTATGAATATATCTTTTTTATGAAAATATCTCTTTTATGAATATATCTTTTTTATGAAGATATCTTTTTTATGAAGATATCTCTTTTATGAGTATATCTTTTTTATGAAAATATCTCTTTTATGAATATATCTTTTTTATGAAGATATCTTTTTTATGAAGATATCTCTTTTATGAATATATCTTTTTTATGAAAATATCTCTTTTATGAATATATCTTTTTTATGAAGATATCTTTTTTATGAAGATATCTCTTTTATGAATATATCTTTTTTATGAAAATATCTCTTTTATGAATATATCTTTTTTATGAAAATATCTTTTTTATGAAGATATCTCTTTTATGAATATATCTTTTTTATGAAAATATCTCTTTTATGAATATATCTTTTTTATGAAGATATCTTTTTTATGAAGATATCTCTTTTATGAATATATCTTTTTTATGAAAATATCTCTTTTATGAATATATCTTTTTTATGAAGATATCTTTTTTATGAAGATATCTCTTTTATGAATATATCTTTTTTATGAAAATATCTCTTTTATGAATATATCTTTTTTATGAAGATATCTTTTTTATGAAGATATCTCTTTTATGAATATATCTTTTTTATGAAAATATCTCTTTTATGAATATATCTTTTTTATGAAGATATCTTTTTTATGAAGATATCTCTTTTATGAATATATCTTTTTTATGAAAATATCTCTTTTATGAAGATATTTCTTTCATGAAGATATCTGTTTTATGGGATGAAAAAGTATACTTTGCTTATGTTAGATTATTGTTTATTTACGTTTAATCATTCATTTAAATTTAAAAGTTCAATGTGGACCTTTTCATCGACATTTCTATATCACTATGGGAATAAACTAAATTTATCAGCAAATAAGCTATAATATAGAATATTATAAGCATTGCTTAAATCGTGTTTAAACTGTGCCCGTATGACGGGGGCCAGTTCGAGGTAAATGAATGCAGGAAACTTCTTAAAAACGTGAATGTGATTCAGCAACTTGCTAATACAAACTCGGTTCTCAACGTTTTTCACATAATTTAGGCTTTCGAATGTTTCAATTTAGTAGTAAAAGCTTTGGTTTTATCCTTCAGCTGGATTTTGCTGAAATAATTGAAAATTTCAAAAGATGTTACTTAACTGGTGCAAGTGAAACACCAAAATTTCAAATCATTTTCTACCACATCAAAAATTTCACAATTTGCAAATGATCCGCCCTGGGGCCTGGTGAATAAATTGTAGAAACAAAATGCTCATCAAGACATTTATAAACATTGGATAAAATATGAATGAAACAATAATGAAAAATTGCTATGCTGCATAACTGATATGGATCGTATGCATCTTTAAAGAACTGCTGCCATAATTCAATTAATTAGATTAGGCAGCAGAAAATCATAGCTTACGTTTAGTAATGAATATTTTTGACCATTTAAATCCTTAACTGTTGTCAGTAATTATGAACTTTATTATTTCATGTAAAAATATTGAAGAATATTTAACTAAAAGAGTCAAGCTATTTTGAATTTCTTGTGGAGAAAAGCAAAGACAATGTCTTACAAATTAATCAGCTGCTTTTTGATGGTATTATAATGTAAAAAATAGGGTTTATATATTTCTTTTTTCACTTCATCTTGAAAGTCAATTTTTTTAAGAAAATTTTAAAGGCCTATAAAAATTCTTTTAAAAGAAACGTTTTTTTTTTTGCAAAACATTTTATTTTTTTAGCAAAACAAAGAACTGATAATCTTTTTGCCAGGTTTTGCACTTTTTTCAGCACTTGTTTTTTGCATTTTGGCAATAGTTTACATTTTAGGAAATGTTGAGAAATTTATGCTATGCATAAGCCAATTCAAAACATTCTTCAAATAACGAATCAACATTTTTGTCTATAGAATAAAAATGGTACATGTAGCAATAAAACAATTGTATAAAAAAGTTGTTGATATGACATAATAGAACACTTATGTAAACTTTTTTTTGAAAATAGCGATCGAATATCACAGTAATTGATAACATTTTAAGGTCAAAGTTGCAAAAAAAGAACAAAATATTTAACTAAAACTGGCATAAATTTTTAACCAGTAAACCAATCTGTCTGAAATTTTATCCAGAGTTTGGTGCGGCCATATGCTTTATTGCACCAAATTTTATCAAATATAGGTGATGATTTTCATTCTACAGGTGTTTTTGCCATTATAGGTGGTGGTTCTCATTCTACAGGCGTTTTTGCCATTGTATAATTTAAGTATTAAAACAACAACAAAATTAATAAAAAAACAAAATTATAATATATTATAGTCATAAATGAAACCAAGCACAACGAACAACAAAAAAATTAAATGCTTATTTAGGAATATTTATGAATTTCTTTTCGTTCTTTTTATTTTTTGCTTGTCTTATTTTTTTCCTTATTTTTGTCTGCATGGGTCCAAAGACATCTTTGTAGTATTCTTGTAATTTTATGAGGATGTCAGTATTCTTGTAATTTTATGAAGTCGTCAGTAAGATAAGAAACTAGATGACTTAATACAATAATGATTTTACCATTGTAGCGTTATCATGGAGGATAGCAACATTTAACTACCACAAATTTTTTTTTCCTGTGATCTATTATCTGTGATCTATGATCTGTGATATATGATCAGTGATATATGATAATTTTCATTGAGTTTAATTACTTTATAAAAAATAGAAAATATAAGTTTAATTATTTTTACAAAATCTTATTATAAGCGCTCAGATAATAAACAAACAAATATTGTTGACAATGCAAATTTTTTGATCTAACCAAGTAAAAAATGCATCTTTGCTTGTCTTATACTCCATTTATCTATTTTTATTAATCACAATTTATTTTTGAAAAAATGCAATTTTGTTTGTTATATTTACGCCTTTTGCCTGAGGCTTTGTCTCTTTGGTAGAGTTTGGTTTTCCTAATGATTTGTTCTCCGAAACAAAGTTTACTTTTGCTGTAGGTTTTTTGTCTGTGACAGAAATCACATTCTTCGGTGCCGGTTTTTTCTCTTGGAAAAAGAATTTTTTTGAATGTTGTTGATTATTGTCATTTTTTACGTCTAAAATTTTGCAAGAATCTATTTTGCTTATTTTTAAATTTTGGACATTTTCTGGAATTTGAGAAATGTTCGTTTTATTCAACGTAATAAGATTTTGTTCAGTTGATTTCTCATTATTGCGATATTGGTCTGATTTACCTTTTGTTTGTAATACTGGTGAGGTTTCTTTTATTATGGTTGAGTTTTTGAAGCCTTTTTTATTTGGTGTTGGCTCCGCTTTTTTTATTGAATCAGGTTTTAATGCATTATCAATCTTTAACTTAGCTGTAACTTCATTTTTTTCAAACTGTAGATAATCTTGGTCACCCTGTAGGTAACCTTGATCCAGAATCTTAGTTTTTGAAGTTTCTTCATTCGATCTTCCGTCTTTATTTTTTTTTATAGCAAGTTTTAACTCATCGTCTTCCTCTTGAATTGACTCGCAGTCGCTCGTAGAAAGTCGTTTAGTACGATGCTTTTGCTGTATTTCGGCAGTTAACATAAAATTCTCTTTTTTATCTATATTTCTTCGTAGCATTCTTTCCTCTTTGCTTATTATTTTAACACAATCATTAACGCTCGAAGAAAAACAAAGTTTTTCTATACTATTTTTGGGTGTAATTTCTGTTTCCGATATTATTGTTTTTTCAACTTCCATTCTTTCTATATTGTCTACATCCATTTCGATATTATTTTTTCCAAATGTATCACATTTTAATTGATCGCAGTAGTTAATGTTGTTATTATTGGTATCTGTGGATCTATAAGTATTATTACAATAAATATCCGAATGGTCTCCTGACACAATTACTTCTTGTAAAACGCTACGAGGTGATACATCATCAATTTTTTCATCGCTTTTTTTACGTGATTGAGAACAAGAAGTTTGCAAATCAGAATTTAAATCTTTTTTTGCAAGATTTGAAATTCTGTTAAATGTTAACTCTGTTTCAATACTATCATCTTGGTCAGAGTCAGTACATTCTTGATTATCGAAACCTGATTTAATTATTGAATAAAACCTGCCGGCTGCTTTTACGGTGTTAAAAATTCTCTAAAAAGATAATAGCTTTAAATTATTAGAAATTTCATAATATCTATTTTAATAATATATTGAAGTATTTATTTATATCTATATTAATAATATATTACTAATATCTATATTAATAATATATTGAAATATCTATATTGATAATATATTGAAATATTTATTAACAGCCTAATGTAGAAATATTAGCTCAAAACTATTATAAACATTCAAAAATTATAAAATACAAATTAAAAATGTAAATCCTGTAAAATAAAAATTTTCACCTGCCATCTTCGGCGGTTCAAAAATTGATTTAAGTTTTCTTTATTGTCCAAAACCAGTTGTAAACCTTTTAGCTAAAAATAAAAAAAAAATTTAAAAAAAAGTAGTTCTATTTACGGTTCAGAAAACTTCAGTCAGCATATATATGCTGACTGAAATTACTACATAGGATAAATTAAATATGATAATAAATAGTTAGTATGTGATTAGTATTTGTTTAGTATATAACTGTCACAATTCTAAAAACAAATCTAATCTAAAAAATTCTAAAAAACAATTCTAAAAAAAAATCTAATCTAAACCTAATTTAGATTAGGTTTTTTTAGCTACTCCACTCATGTCACACAGTGACAACTGTCATATTTTTTGTCTTAGTTTTTATTGCATAATCAATGCAAAAAAAAAATTTTTTAAATTAATTGCTATTCTAAAATGTAACAATTTTGTTATTTTAATTAAAGCTATTTTTTATAACGTGGATTATTTGAATGGCTTTAATCATTTGAAACTATGGAAACTGATAAACATGAATCTTTTTATATTTTCAACGAGATTGTTTTAAAACTATCTTTTAAAGAGGATTAACAGAATTGTTACAGATTAATCCTCTTAAATCCCTTGAAGAGGAATTATCTATTTCTAATTCTATTTAAATTCTACTTTGGGTTAGAGAGAATTAAGCACCCCGAAGAAGAACCTGGATAATTGAGCATTAATTCTCTAAATGTTTCTAACGTTAAACATATCTTTGTTCTTTGATTTTGGTGTTGTGGTTTATTCTTCTCCGGCTATATGACATAAAAAGACTACATACCGTGGTCCCCAAAAATAAGTTCAGCTTACTAAATAAGTTCAGCTTACTAAAGAGCATCATAACCTTCGACCAAGAGTAAACCAAGAATAAGAGAGTCTTAGGAAGAACAGAAGTAAATAGGAGTAAAAATTCAGATATAGTAGACTTGAAAAATAGCATAGAGAGAAACGCGGAGGATGCACTGGATGTGCGATGCTATGTAAAGATTTAATGGTTTTTTTTTTCGTCTTTGGTTTCATTCTTTGGTTTTAGGTATGAAGCAGAAATTTTTTATATAAAGAACGCTGTGCGTTTTTATATAAAAAGAACGCACAACGTTTTGCAACTTCAAAGTTGCTTTCCATTAACCAGCTTATAGCAGTCGTGGCGCAGTGGTAGCGCACTTGCCTCAGAAACGTAAGATCTGTGGATCAAACCCCACTTCTAAGCAAGTTTTGCGACATCGGTTGGGAAGGAGGCGTGACTTCATATTAAATGCTCTTCCGCGGTGCTCTGTGATAAGACCGTTAGGACTTCTTGGGGCACCTAAATTAAAAAAAAAATAATAATAAAAAAAAAAGCATGCATCAACCAGAAGACGTTCGTTGGACGTCTGATGAACGTCTGGTGGCCACTGGGTTGTAGTTTAGTTAAGCAATTTTAAATTTTTCTTAAAAATTGTCACTTCGTGACGTCACAGTGTAACAAAACACGCTAAAATTAACTTTAGCTAAATTTTTTTTAACAATTAAGTTAAAATATGGCAGGGGCGGATCCAGGGTGTCTCGAATGATGCGCATGCATCAGTCTTTTTTTACCGCTAAATTTAAGTGTATCTCTTTTTCACTTTTTTTTCTTAATTAAAATTAAAAGGAGAAATTGGAATCTGGTATTCACAAAAAATGAAAAACTTATTTTAAACTCGAAAAAAATTCATTTAAAGTCAATTTTATTTGATCTCTATAGTTACTTATTCGATCTCTATAGTTACTTATTCGTTACTTAGACAAAATTCCTGCGTTTTGGAGCAACTGATGCAATTGTTCTTCACTAAATAGGGTAAAGTGACCAAATTCCAGCCGCATCTTTACAAAATTGTTTCTACAGACATATTAACAAAGAGGTCTATATGAAAATTATACATTTCTAGAAAGATAAACCTTTCAGCATTTAGGATATAATTACAGCAATTAATATAAATAAAAAATGTTTGATAAAACAACGATTACAAAAAGTATATAAATTTGACCAAAATACAGCCACTATGACCAAATTTCAGCCAGGCGTATGCGGAATGAACCTAATTACAGCCAATATAAATAGCAAGCTTTTTATAATACTTTTATGGGTTGGCGTTTAAAATATTTTAAAATTAATTGAATTACTAAATATTGAACCAATAATTTTTTTGATGTGATCTTAAACATCAGTTAGAAAATGATTGCTTAACTTAATACTAAGCATTCATCAACAAATAAACTTAGTAAGGATGCCTAAATCTAAAAAAAATAAGTTTTCAGGACATGATTTTAAAACTATTCAAAAATGATTTTGAAACTATTTTAAAAGATTTGCATAGAATATAATATTCACATTAAAAAAAAAAGAAATTCAGTGAACTCTATAAAAGACTTTTTTAATTACTAAGAACAAAAATTCATAACAACATGATCAAATTACACATTGCTTTTTTATACTTTTATAGGTTCATTTTTATAGCAACGGTTTTTTTCTAGGATTATCTTTTGACAATACCGTTGCTTCCTTTATTTTTAAGTTTTGTAGTCTTTTCAATTTACGCATTTCTTTTTCCTTTTCATTTTAAGCTTGTTTTTGCTTCTGCTTTAACTGTGACTCATATGCTTCCTTAGAAGTAAGCACAAAAAACTTGTCTGCATTCTAAGCTTTTTTGCTCTTTGTAAAATTTGGATAAGAATATGGCAAAATGTCATTATCTCCATCTCCTGGATAAGATGAACTTTTAAAGAGGAAATTTGGGGCAAAAGATCTAGTTTTTGCAAAATCAGAAGCTAAAAGAGTTGAAACTGTAAAATCAACTTCATGCTGATCAATAGGCTGTTCAATTTCAGAGTAAGACATAATCCTAAAGCTGTCTTGAAACTTACTAGTAGCTTTATTACTTGCAGCTTTTAGTTCTATAGTTTTCATATTTAGTTCCACTAAATCATCACTCCTATGTTCTACTACGGTTATTGGTTCAGCTAAATAGTCGTGATCATTTGCTACAGCAAATCTTGGGTTGGTAATTAGATGTTGTTCCAACTCAATATCTGGTAAAAGTACTTTTGTGCTGTCTGTTGTTTGCTTAATCTGCTTAACTATTGTTGTATTATCAACTGTTTTAATTTGATCAAAAAGATTAGTCATTAACCTATCTTCAGAATACACATAGTTTGGCAAGTAAGCTTCAGCTGGAATAATTGAAGGATTATATGGAAAGATTCCACATGATTTAAAGCCAGATTCAATATTAGCTTTTGTCATACTTTTATTCCAGGCTTTGGTTAAAAGTCCTGTAAAATTGGCCTTGTTTATTATAACCCCAGGGTGATTAGACATCATATCCTGTGCTGCTTTATTATATGAAACTTTGAATGGCTTAAATACAGTTCGATCACAAGGTTGAAGCCAATTGCTTGTATAAGCAGGTAATTCAACAATTTCAATTCGGTTTTGTATGGCCATATTTATTAACTCTACGAAATTATGGGAATCGTGGCCATCTAAAATTAAAACTTGTGGACGTTGTGGTCCAATGTTTTTTAAAAATGTAAGCTCAAACCATAGTTTTGCAATCCCTTGTTTAGTCCATCCAGATTCACTTGGACTCCAGTTGATTCCTTCAGGGGCATCTAGAACTTGAAAACTTTGAAGGGATTTTACTGTCTTTCCTTTTGGAATCACATGAGGTGGTAAGGCTCTTCCTGCTGCATTCACACAAACAATTAAAGTAATCATTTCTCGATTTCCACTTGTTCTCATATTTAAATATTTTGTACCTTTTGCAGCAACTATTTTGTGCGCCTTAAAGTCTAGCTGCAGTCCTGTCTCATCCATGTTCCATATTACTTCAGGCTGACAGTCTTTAATGACTTCTTTAAGTGCAGTAAAATAATTTGCCACCTTTATCAGATTCATGCATTGATGACGAACTGATGCTGTTGATTCTGGTTGTTGAAGAGTTACTTTTTTGTTATGTCGATTGTTAAGCAGTCGCCACCATTTATTAGATGGTTTGCCATTCTTAAAAGAATATCCATATTTTTTGGCAAGCTTGCCAGCATATACAAAGAATTGTTCTTTTCCAAAACCAATGCCCATCCTAGCTCTGTTGTCTGCAAAACCAAGTAACTTTTGTTCAAGATCAAGCGACATTAAACTTTTTCTTCCTGCTTTTGCACCAATCTCAACTTTTCCATTTATCCTGCTCTGCAAAGTTGCTCGGGGTACTTTAAAAAATTTAGCAGCAGCTCTAACAGACATTTTAGGTGAACTAATAACACTGTTTATAGCTTCAAGTAACACTTGCTCTTTATATTTCATATATTTACCTCGAGTTGGATGACATTGTTTCTTATTATAAATTTTATTTTTATTATCAGCCATTCTAAAATGAAAACTTTATATTATAAATTATTAAAATTTTCAATTAAAGATTATTTTTTAATATAATTTTATTTATAAGTAATAATTTACATGAAACAATATAATATCTTTCAATTATTTAGACTTTTGTTTGTTTTTAAGTCATCATCCTCAAATTTTAAAAATATTATATAAATATTTAACTAAATAAATGCAAATATTTAAGATTGATAACTTTTAGGACATAAATGTAACATAAAGTACTTATATTAAAAGAATAAAATCTAATAATATAAATATCATACAAGTATGAGTTACTTTTAGACACTCGTGAACCTAATTTCGGCCTTGGCCGGAATAAGGTTTATACCTGGCCGGATTTTGGTCTTTCTACCAGGTGCAATTAATTAGGAAATACAATCTATAGTAATGACTCAACATAATTATAAAGCTAAAATTGTCTTTTTAAGAAATATATTTATAGTTTAAAATAATTAACATTTCGTTAAGTAATAAATATTTAATATTTATAAGCTTCAAACTGGATGCTTACATGATATTTTAAATATAAAGTAGTACTTTTTTGAGATAAATATTTTTTATGATGTTACTTCTATTATAAACAGCCGCCAACTATAACAATGCTTTTTTTATTGGCTGAATTCATACCAGTCTCAAAAAAGTAGCATTTACAAACATAAAGCAGAAAACAAGACAGAAATAATAAATTTAAAATGTGGCTGGAATTTGGTCACTGGCTCGAATTTGGTCAGTATACCCTACAAATGTGATTAGTTTTAAAAAAAAAAAGTACGTTTTAACCAATCATATTTGTATTTTTTCACAAATTTTTCCGATCACTTTGTAGCAACTGATGCAATTGTACTCTAAATCATTAATGATTGGTTAAAAAACAGTTTAAACCAATCACTATTTAATAAAATAACAATTGCATCAGTTGCTACAAAACTTCCGCAAAAAACTTTACAAAAATGATGTTATTTATAACCAATCAAATTTGTAAAAAGTTTAGAACAATTGCATCAGTTGCTCCAAATCGTTCAAATTTTACAAAATTCTGATATGCCGTCTGATAGGTCCTATAGATGAGTTTCAATTGTTTACATTCTCGTTTTCAAAAAAATATGCGCGCGCAAACTTGTAGGTAGAAAAACAAATAATCGGAAATTTTCAAGTAAAAACATTGAGACATTTATGTTGAATTTATTCACTGATTGTTATTTATTCACTGATTCACTAATTTAACAAGAAATAAATTATGCCAACCAGTTGTTGTGCAATTAGTTGTTCAAACAAATTTAAAAAAGAATGTGGATTAAAATTTTATAAATTTCCATCAGGAAAAACGTCTTTTGAGAAAAGAAGGCGAATAGACTGGATTAAAGCTATTAATCGTAAGGATTGGGACAGTTGGGAAAGTGAAAAGATTAGTAAAGAACGAGTATGCAGTGCACATTTTGTATCAGGTATGTTCTTTTAATGAATGAGGTTTGCTAATAAAACTATATACGTAGTAATACGTTTAATAAGATTTAAGATGAAAAAAAAGGAAGAGAAAAGATTGCTATAAAGCTTTATGTAAAAAACGATCTTTCAAAAAATCAATACTGCCATCTAGCCAATCAAATGATATAGAGCTTGATAACTATAAAGATAATATAAATAATGACATAAATCCACCAAATGACAAGTCAGCTATTTCTGAATTTTTTCAGCATGGTACTTATAAAGTAGAAGTGGAAACTCTTAACTTTCAGTTAATGCAATACAGAAATGAATTGATCAAGAAATCTAATGAAATTATTGAACTTAAAAAAAAGAATGCCAGACTAGACTATAATAAATATATTTCATACCAAAACCTAACAGATGAACAAATGAATTTTTTTTCAGGCTTGTCTCGAACTACGTTTATGTAACTCTTTGAAAGAGTTAAAAATTATATTAAAAAAGTTCACTCAAGGTTATTGTTGGAGGACCATCTCTTAATTGTACTCATAAAACTAAAATTAGGTCTATTAAATAAAGATATTGCTTTTCGATTTAGACTAAGCTCAGCAGTAGTTCAAAAATTTTCAGAACAATAATACCAATTTTTTCTGCTAGAGTTGTTAATCTCATTGTTTGGCCAGACCGTGGAATAATAAGGAGTAACCTTCCTATATGTTTTAAAAAAAAGTTCAAAGATTGTGTTTGTATTATTGATTGTACTGACATATTTATTGAAAGGCCAAAAAGTTTAACTTCACGATCACAAACTTGGTTTAATTACAAACATAACAATACCATTAAATATCTTATTGGTATTACTCCAGCTGGGGCAGTTAGTTTTTTATCTCCTGGCTGGGGTGGTTGTGTTTCAGACAAACAAATAACATTTGAATCAAACTTTTGTCAGAAGCTTTATCCTGGTGACTATGTTCTTGCTGACAGAGGATTCAATATTAAAGATGAACTAAATGCTGTTGGGGCAACGTTAAAAGTTCCAGCATTTACGAAAGGTAGACAACAATTATCTGGATGGGAAGTGGATACATCTAGACAGATATCTAATGTTCGCATACATGTAGAAAGAGTGATTGGTCAAATAAAAAAGTTTCGTATTATTCATATGACTGTGCCAATCACCCAAGTGGATTTGTTAGATGATATTATGTTTATTATTTGTGCTCTTGTAAATCTCAATATGAGTGTAGTTACTTAGTTAATGTAAATGTAAAAATAAATTTACAGAGAAGCAATTTTTACAGTTATAAAATCTAAATACATATTAAAGGAAAGTAATATTTGTTCTGGTTTATTGCTTGGTTTTACATTCTTTGCATAACTAATTAGTAGTTTTTGGAGCTCTTTTCAGTCCAACACAAGCGTAATGAAACCATTCATATTTAAAGTTGGTAAAATTGCATGGTATCATTTTTCCAAAACTTGGTCTTTGGCATATACAGTAAACTTTCCTACAATTTATTGTCGATTTATCATTACGACGTGTTACAAGCTCTGGCAATAAAATGTTTTTGAAATACATAAAAAACTTATCAATCATTTTGAGAATAAGATCTGTATCTTTTTCAATTGTTAAAATAAAACTTTGTTCACCTTTAACTGCAGGGGAGAATACCAGAAAATCAGCCTCAGAACAGAGACATAGTAATATTTGTGATCCTTTTTTATAATGAGATCTTTATTGATTGGAAAATCTTTACCTTTTTCCCATCCTTCAAAGCCATTTTGATATTTATAAGGACATTTGATCTCTAAAATTTTAGTTTGATGACAACTGTATCTAATCAATGCATCTGGAGAAGCTCCAATGAAGGGGTATTGTTCTCTCACATGAAAACCAGTATCTAAAAATTGGAAATTTATATGACTATATTTAACTTTTTCAATATAATATTTTTGTGCAACATGTTCTGTTTCTGTTCCATATTGTGTGTATTTATTAACAGAATTTTTTTGCATAATGCATAATTTTTTTGACCAATGATTTACTTGACATAGAGTTTGTGTTAGAATTGTATACTTCTTTTGCATTTGAAGCTGTTATACGCCCTGCACGGTGCATCATCCAAACAGGATTCAATGATTGTATTTTTGTTTGGTTGCATAAGTTATTATACTGCCTTTGATTATTATAATTTTTATAATCGTTATATATACTTTCGCAAAAAATGATCAACTTATCCTCAGATAAATTTATACTTGTTGGATCATATATTGATGTGAGAGTTTCAGGAAGTGTTGTCTCTTCTGTCTCAGATGAAGTTTCAGTAGCACTAGAGTCATATTCAACAGACATAAATTCTGTAAGATTAATACTTGTAAAAATTGCAGATTTTGGGTTAATTTTAAAAAGTTTTTCCATCTCTTGAGCTGTTAACCGGTGCTCACCATCCACTGGATTATTGTTGGAAAAGTATTTTTTTAAAGGTAGCTTTGCAACCAAATCTTTTTGTAAAAGATTTTACAAAAAGATTTGGTTGCAAAGCTTTAAGTTTAAGGTCGCTGAAAATTTATGAGCTGCAATGGAGCAGGCTGAACAGATTTTTTGCATTTCTTCCAAGTATACAAGATACTTATAGGAGGTGTTTCGTGTAATTTTAAACGTGAAGCTGCTTCTAATTTAAATAATAATGCTGCTACATGGCTACAAGCTGATCCTAGTCCAGCCATACATGAACAATTAGAAGTTAGCACCCAACCAAGTTCTTTCTCAAGACAAGTCCATACATCTTACATATTTTTGTTGTTTTGTCTTTGACTTGGCAAGAACTATTACAAAAATTATTTCTATATAAAAATTATTGTTTATTCGTCTCTAGTAAAAATTTATTTTTTAATTATATATTAAAAATAACCTTTGATTTTATAAACAGAATTTGCTCCTATTCGATATTTTATTATAAAAACATTCTTGAACATGACCACAAGTGAAGTAATCATATGCTTCGAAGGATTTATAGGCTCTGATTGATTCCTTCGTGTATATGCTAGGTGTATCAATTAAATATTGAGTAACGTCTTGCCATGTAATGTTTGGCAAATGATTGAGATCGTTGCTCCATTCTTTTGGTTCAATTATAAACGGATTCGGTAAAACTTCCCCATTTTTAAGAGTTAACTTCTTTGTGTAGCCTATTGCTTTTTCTAATTTTAGACGTTTAAAATATTCACTCATCATATTGTTAACTATTTTGAAAAATTAAGTGTTATTGTTGACGTTCAAAAACAGAATTTATAAGAAAAATCGCAAGAGCAACAGCTATTTTTAAACTCAAAATGAGTTTAAAATTTGAACAAGAACATCTGTTTTAAAATTTTTTAAACAAAATTTTTATTAACAATAAAAACTTTTATCACCAAAATTTATATGAAATTTTTGTAATTAATTTTAATTATTATTTTTTTAATAATTTTTTAAAGAAAAAATTAATTTTAGAAACACAATTAAGTTCTTGCGTTTTTATTTTTTCTACCTACAAGTATGCGCGCGCATGTTGTTTACAAAAAGACGCGACGTCGCGCGGAAACTCATCTATACGTTTTTCGCTCGTCGTTGGACTTGGCTTGTAAACTAAAGTTTTAGAAAAAAATGAATTTTTTAGTCTCAAATGCAATTAAGGCTAGACATTTGCCAAACATTCGCAAATATAAAAACCAGTTGACTGAAGAATTGAAAGTTTTAAATAATAAGAGTCCAGTTCAGCCACATAGTCAGTCTTCTGAAAATACTGAAATGGATTGTTTTATCCCAAAGCAAGAAGATACTAAAGATTATGTTGCTTTAAGGTAAAACCCTATTATTAAATGAAGTTTATAAATGAATCTTCATATAAATGAAATATATATGAAGATGGAAGTTGCCAGCAATTTCCATCTTCAGATGACCTTAAATAAATTAAAAAGTAGAGGCATGCCTCTACAGTTCAGCTTCTCTTTTAAGCAATTCGTCTTTGAAGACAGTTAATGTATTGAGGCTTCTAACTTCGATTGAATTGTTTGAAAAAGTTTGCTACTATGCGAGGTACTCCCTTTTTGTTAAATAGGTTAAAAACAATAATTTTTCTAATCTTTCCAGTGTTCTAGTAGCCTGTGTTTCTTTTGAATGTTCAGATCAATTTAAATTAATTAACAGTGAATTTGCTTCTGAAATTATAATAATGGAAGCATTGATCAACTGCCGAGCTAACAAGTTTTCTTCATTTTTATGTCTAATTGCTTTGTCATCAGTTTTATATATTTCTAATAGGAATATATAAAACTGATGACAAAGCAATTTATACTGGTTTTGGCTTAGAAAAATTCAAAAAACTTTTTAATACAATTATTTTTCCATTTTGTTCAATTAAAAATCAAGATCAAAATGTTTTAAATATTTTATATTGTAATACTGATATTATGTCAGTGATGCAAAATAATGATAACTGGACACCGAACCATTTTGTACCAATTATTAAAAAACCTAAACTAATTTCTAGTAATAATATGAATTTGGCTATAAAAAACGATACTACTTATCCTTTACACTTTTTTAGTCCTAAAACTGAAACAAATAAAAAAAAAAAAACTTGATTCTGCAAAACATGTCAAAATTTAATCTAAAATTAACTTTAAAAAAGACAATGCTTTCATAGAGTTGCCTTTTGAACCTTCTGTAGATTCAAAAATAGTTAAGTCATTAAACTCCAACTCAGTTATTATTCCTTCATATAATGAATTAAATTCTTTGTATGATGTTTCAGCATATCTTGTTCGAGGTAAACTTTTAACTGCTGGCAAAAATGATTCTATATTGTTAGATACGGTAAACAAAATATTTTGTCCTAATTCTATGTTTGTTTTTCCAATATCTTTTAATACAAAAAGATCATTTAAATTTGAATGGCTCAGCCAGTTTTCTTGGTTAGCTTATTCTAGCAAAGAAGATGGAGATTACTGTCTTCCTTGTACTTTGCTAGGTGCTAGTATTCTAAATAAGTCTGGAATATTAAATTTAGTTTTCAAGCCCCATCAAGAGTGGGGTAATGCTGTTCTTGATTATAGAAAACATGAGGAAAGTTGTGTTTTACATGAAAAACCTATGCTTTTATTTAATGCATTGCTTTCACGTTGCAACTCCAAAAAAAATATTATTGAGGCTGATTTAAATAATTCTCGTTTGTAACTTCTTTCTGATAACCGAAAAAAATTAGTTCCAATAATTAAAACAATAATATTTCTTGGTAGAAACGATCTAGCATTTCGTGATGCTAGCAAATATCATCCTGGTATTGGGGAATTTTCTACACAAAAAGTTGGAATTGGTTTAAATTTTTGTGTTGATGCTAGTGATCAAATATTAGCTAATCATCTTTCTTCAAGTCCAAAAAATGCAACCTATATATCAAAAACTACCCAAAACCAACTTATTGATTCTTGTGGGAAAGCAATTGAGAAAGTTTTAATAAAAAATTTCAAGCATTCAATTTTTTTTCAATTCTTTGTGATAAAGCAGTTCAAATACTAAACAAATGTCACTTGTTTTAAGATATGTAAATTCAAATAATGAGATTTGCGAGGATTTCTTAAGATTTATTGATTGCAAGACTGGTCCATCTGGTCTTAGTCTCTAAATGTACTTAATGCACTTCAAGAGTTTGGACTTGATATTCAAAATTGTAGAGGCCAAGGGTATGATGGTGCGGGTTTTATGGCAGGTAAATTTGAAGGAGTTGCTTCTCGAATAAAAGCTCTTAATCATAAAGCTATATTTGTTCATTGTGCAAGCTATAGACTTAGTTTAGTAGTAGCAGCTGCATGCCAAGTTCAAAAAGTAAAAAATCTTCTTGGCCAAGTAAAAGAAATTTTTTATTTTTTTAACTTATCTCCTAAACGTAGTAACTGTCTCAAAAAATATTTAAGTCCAAATCAAGAAAAAATAATAGATACTTGTCGAACAAGATGGGTTCAAAAGCTGAGAGGTCTTGATGTTTTTTTTTGATAATTTTATACCTATTATTCATGCTTTAGAGGAGATGGGGTTAAATGAGTCAAAGGAATTTAGCAGTGAAACTGCTTCCAAATCCTCTTCTTTTTTAAGATTATTAACAGATTTCTCTTTTATTGTAAGTTTAGTTATTACAAAACAATTAATGGATTTTTTTAATGCAATTACTGTAACTCTTCAAATTAAATCTTTTGACATATCCCAGCAGTGTTTTGAAATAACTAATCTAAAAAATCTGTTATTAGAAATTAAAAATAAAATTGATATATATCACACTGAATGGTACGCTATCGCTCTTAGTTTGGCCAAAACTCTTGATATACAAGAAGTGAGACCTAGATTGTGTAATGTCCAGGTTTACCGGGATAATTATCTAACAAATACAGTTTGTGACTATTTTAAACACAGCATTACTTCTCCATTAATTGAACATCTTATTAATAAGCTAGATAATAGGTTTCCAGAAAATGGCATGTTTGTTTATAGAGGTCTAGCAGCAGTTCCTTCAACTGTACTGTCCAGAATACAAGTTAAAAAACCATGGAAATCTGATTTTTATGAATTTTTAAATTTCTATTCATCTGATATGCCTCATTTTACTTCAATACATGCTGAGTTAGATTTATGGGAATTATTTTGGGAAAACCAGTCAAGTATTCCTTCAACTGTTGCTGGTACTTTAAAGTCCATAGACATGAGAGGTTTTCCAAATATAAGGACAGCATTTATAATTTTAGGAACAATTCCAATAACAACTTGTGAATGTGAAAGAAGTATTTCAGTTATACGTAGGCTAAAAACATTCTCTAGAAGTAATATGATTGAGTCTCGCTTTAACTCTTTAGCATTAATGTCTATACATCAAGAAATTTTTCCAGATGTTGAAAGAGTCATTGACATTTTTTCAAAGTCATGTGAAAGACGTTTAGACTTTTGAGCTTTTATTTAGTAGTGTACTAACTTTTATTTTACTTTTTTCTTATTTCTAATTTGATTTTTACTAATATTGTGTGTGTGTGTGTGTGTGTATATATATATATATATGTGTGTGTGTCCAGAAGTGGAGGGCCAACCTTAGGCAATATTACTTTACACTCCAGAAATAGAGGGCTAACCTTGGGCAAAATGACAGTATACAGATGAAGTGCAAAGTCCTATGGCCTACCTTTTCGTTGGTGCACTTTGTTAAGTAATTTAGGCTTAAAATTATGAACAAAATAGCCAAGGCAAGATTTGTAATAATTTCTGCTAAAAATGGATACTGCAAAAGCAATACAAAATTTAGTTATTATTCAATGATATAAACAGCGGCGCCACTAGTAAAAAAAGCTGTTTCTCCACTTTTTATATTGACTATACTTAAACCCTAGAGAGGATGCGGGGGGGGGGGGGGGGGGGGGAGACGTCAATAAAAAAATTTCGCATCACCCATTTAAAATGCTAGATCTACCCCTGTTATGGTTTTATGAATTCTTGTAACCACAAGCATTTTTTTTAATCATAAGTACCAATGGTCCTCTAAAATGCTGATTTTAATGGTGTTCCTTGTTTTTTTAAAGGTTTAATTAAAATTTAGGAGTTACACAAGAATTGAAAAACGATGAAAGCGCATAATTTTACGTTCTGCATCAGCCAATAAAGTTTTTTATAATAATAATTATTAATTTTTAATCAACTTCATTAAATAATTTTACAAGGTAAAAGTACAAAAAAAAAAAAAGTTTAAAACTTGAAGAAAAAAAGTTTAAGAAAAAGAGATCATTTTGAAATAAAGACGCCAGTTATAAAAAATTAATCATACTTATTGCCATTTATTTTATCTATTCATCACAAATCTTCAAAAACAATTTTTATCTTAATATAAATTAAAAATTTAGGGCAAAAGTAAAACCATTGGTGTTTTTAATGGCTCTACTTAGAAGGGGTATTATTTATTATTTTTTTTAAGCAAAGAGTTTTGCCATATATTAAAATTTACAATGAAATAAATCGTGTTAATAAATAAGAGAACTGGAGCGAGCAGAAGACATAAATTGTCTTATCATCAAGCCCCATTATAAAATTTACATTAAAAAATCGTCAGTTAATATAAAAAATGAAGAGTAGCTAAGTACATAACAAGAACTTTAAATACGTTAGTTACAATATAACTAATAACATAATATAAATATTAGTTTGAAAAACAACGCATTATATCAAAGATTAACAATAATTTAAAAGTATATTTTAAAATGTTAAGAAAATTAAAATATACTTTTAAATTATTGTTAATCTTTGATAAAATTAGTTTCAAAATTAACCCACTTTGATTGTTCCACGCACACAACCACTTGAAAAAACTAATCTATTTAGGTAATCTATGTAATACTTGTTAAAAACACCTTTGTTATGGTACTATGCAACAACAACTACAACAACAATGGTACTATGCAACAACAACGACAAAAGAATTACATCCATATAGTAGCTACAGCAGAAGTGTTTCTCAAAAAAAAAGTTGCATAAAAATTGTTAGAAAAAGTTAGAATCAATTTATCGTAAACAACAATGGCAGCTTCATTACACTACTGTACGTCTAGAACTGAGCATGGGACCCCTTCTTAGCAGGCAAAATAAAATTGTAAAAAATTTTTTCTATTACGCTGTTCCGGGCATTTGCCATTACCCTTAGGTTGTTATAACCATTTTATTTTTTGCGAGACAAGCGTGGAACAGCTTTATAAATATTATTTTAAAAAAAGACGATGTTTTATCGCGCGAAATTCGGAAAATCAACTTGGTTTAGATAACTGTTCCAAAAAATATCTGAAGAACAAATTTATAATAACGGAAATACGATAAATAATGATATAATAACGACTTATTTTTTTCGTTATTTTATTTTATAATTAAAATAAACTGCCTTTAATGACAACTGTGAAGACTAAATTATCGACTAAACTGTGTTTAAATAGTATTAAACTGTGTTTAATTTGAAAATAAATAAATAAATATAAACTCCCTAAAGCTACGCGATATTTCGTTATATTTTTTCTTGAGTCAGAACATATTTGTTCCAGGTAATAGAAAAACGTATAATCGAGAAATAAAAAGTTTTTTCGTCTGACTTCCAGAACTTTTCGCAAAATATTTAGATAAAGTATCATTTAGTTTATCTTGCGTAATCATTTTAAAACAAAATATTTGACACAATTCTACGCTTTTCTTTTTTCTTTTTTCTAGAGAAAAAAAGCACCATATTGTGCTAACTTCATTTTATTTATGAATTGTATAAATAAATTTTGGAAGAATAAAAAATAACTTCTAACCTTATTGAGCCATTTGTGATTGAGTGCTTCTTCCACAGAAATTCTACGGCTAAAAAATTACAGAGATTCTAAGGCTAAAATATTACAGAGATTCGATGGCTAAAAAGAAAATTTTCAGTTTAAAATGTCTAAAATTAATCATAGACTATAGAGATTCTTCGAGTGTTTATTAGCATTTATTACTTGTTAGTAATCAACTTTTACATCAATTACAATTAATTGTTGTATTTACTTCCGTTTTATCAAAACACTTTTATAAGTAGTTGATAAAATTTATATTAGTGTATTATATAGTATGTTAATTATTAAAAATTATGTTAATTATTAAAAATTATGTTATTTGTCAATAATTCTATTAATTCAAAACTATTATTATTATTTAAAAAAAAAAAGATGCAAACAATTCTATTTAGTATGACATCCAACAACAATGAAAGTTAGTATGAGAATTGGCAACAATAAAGATTAGTAAGACAAAGGACAACAATGAATGTTAGTAAGACAAAAAACAATAGTGAAGATTAGTAAGACAAAGAACAACAATGAAGATTAGTATGACAAAGAAGAACAATGACTATAAGTAAAACAAAGGAAAACAATAAAAGGGTTAAAATAAAAATAAAAACTTTGAAAATGAGATATCGGTTTCAAAACGCATAGAACAATAATGTAAGTAATTAAGTCATTACCATGGTTTGTATTGTAAGCAACAATCAATAAGGTTTTTAGCTTCTTCCGAAATTGTATCAAAGATATTGTCCTCAACATTATAGCTATAGTCTCCGATAGTAACATTATCAAATGTTTCATTATCGTTGCCACCAAGAAAAGGAGAAATACCACTAAGTAAGACATACGTGATAACTCCTATTGACCACATGTCTGTCTTCAGTGTGATGGGATTAAATGATATGACTTCGGGAGCTTAAATGAAAAATAAATAACTTTTATTGGTTTTAAACACACCCAAGACGCTCGTGCAAAAAACGTACACTCTGAAATAAAGTACTGATAAACCACGGTAAAAATACTGATAGTCAAATGAGATTAAATTTAATAGGGAATTCTTTTAAGGATGTGTCAAATAATTTGTTTAATGATTTTATGACGTATCAAAATATCTATTAAAATGGCAAGCGTTGTATGTATCTCTTAGGCTGTCATATGAAGTAAATAGATGTCAAAGTGGAAGCAGTAGTTGTAATAAATTGGTTGTAAAAAAAGTATTTTTCTTTATTCTAATGGTCTTTTAGTTTTAGAGTATTAAACTTAAATTTGAAACTAAATTTATAAATTTATAAATGGTTAAAAAACTAGTTAAAATACCAATAAATTCTGCAGTTCCGCAAATCACTTTATTTTGTTCTTCAGATTTCAATTCTCTTGAAAATCCAAAATCTATAATTTTTATCTCATCTTCATCCATATTGCCCGAACATAAAATGTTTTCTGGCTAAAACATAAACTGAAATTATTTTTTAGTCAAAAACAAATTATACTAAATATTTATATACATAAAAAACAACAATATTTTATAACAAATTATAAATAAATAATTAAAAGTTTCATTTATCTTTTGACTTTTAATAACTTCCAACTCAGTGGTTGCTTGCAGCCATGTTTAAAGTAAAAATGTTGAAAAAAATTTGCATTTTCAATTTCATTATTTTTTTAAAATGATCTCGAAGCGATAAAAAAAAGGTTTTATTTTGTCATTGTTGTTAACTAAAAATAGTTACAAATCAAAATATAGAAAATATATTGCTATTAAAGAAGTTCATGCGACAACTTCAAAAAAAAATTAAATTCATTTTACGTTACTTTTAAAAATTAGTTAAAAATTTAAATCATATTTTTTAATTAGCGTCATTCCTTAAAATACTTTTTTTTAATTCCCTCAAAAAAGTATTTTAAGGAATGACGCTAGTAACTATGTAAACTCTGCGACAAACTCTTCAAACTTGGAACATTTTACCAAATAAGGAGCTTATTTGCAAAACGCGCTATGTCCGAGAAAACTGAATTTGAGAAAACAACGAAAAACTACTGTTATAAGAGTAGTTTAGTTTTTCGTTGTTTTCTCAACTATAGTTGCGCATCAACAGAAATTCATATTTTCTTTGTCCATTTTTAGGACAAAAAATTTTTTAATTGGTCTAATATTTAAAATGTGAATTTTTTTCCAAACAAAAAAGATAAAGTTTTATACTAAAGATCACATATATTTTATTCATTTATAATATATAACTGTTTTATGTATTACTAACGTATCGTATATAACTATTTTATATATTAATAACGATACATAAAGTAACTGCAAATAGGAATAGGTATATTAACTAAGTATTTTGTTTGGAACACGGCCGAGTCATATTTATAACCTAAAAAATAACTAGTTATATATTCTTCATACGATTTGTAGTTCACAGTTGGCGTTTAACCTAATTTCTATATATATTTCTATATATATTTGCGTTGTTAAGCAAATCGATGAAAAAATTTAGTATCAGTACAATTACATATTTGTATATATTGATTTGTAGCGAAATTAAATTTTTATACATCGTACTAAAAACGTTACATAATATAATTAACTTGATATATTTATAAAATCTATATAATATATTGATTTTATATATATATATATAAATTCAATTATATTTAAATGTTTTTAATACGTAATTTTTAATCTTCAAGATGGTAAAACATTTATAAATTGTAAATATTTAAATCATTTACTTTTAAATCAAGATGAACAATATTTTTTTCATGCATATGATTAACTCCTTCTAATATTTGTCTCATGTATCTAGCTACTTGATACTCTGTAAGTTGAACCTCTTCTTGAGCACATTTTTGAAAAAGCTCTTGTCCAGAAACCAACTCCATAACAATTATAAGTTGACGTCTTGTTTCAAAAGCATCGTAAAGTTTTATTAGGTATTTATGGTTTAGTTTCCTCATAACATTAACTTCATTTTCAAATTCCACTTTTGATTTCGCTGTTTTGCGGATGAATTTTGCTGCCACGAGAACTCTTGTTTCTTTGTTTCTACATTTACTTACAGAACCAAATGAACCTCTGAAAAAAGTTATATATCAAAAAGTACAAAAAAAAAAATAAAAGCAAAACCTAATAAGATAAAGTATATAAAAAACACAAAGTATATTGTATAAAATTCTCACTTTCCAAGTTCTTCAAGAATTTCGTACTTTTCGTCGTAACTAATTAATTCTTTAACAACACGTTCAAGCTTATTGTCTAGTAAAAAAAAAAGGAAGAAAAATGAGTATGGATATTTGTAATACTAGGGATATTTTTATGGCTGTCTACAAAAAATTAGAATAGAGCACATCTAGACATGTTTTTTTTTCAATGCTAGTTTTGTGCTGTTTTTGAGGTAACACAAAAATTGCTAAAATATTAACCCACAATTTTCAGGTAATACGAAAGTTGTTAAAAGTACACAAGGTTTCTGGTTAAGCGAAATTCGGTAAATATTGACAAACAAGGTTTTATACAAAATTAATGTAAAATTAAAAAGATAAAAAAAATGGAAATTTATGAAAAATATTTTATATCTTATGTTAAGAAAACTGTAATATGCATAAATGATTTACTTCTGTGGTGTTTGTACAAATAGTACAGGAGTAAAAAATATTACCTATGGTCATTACTTCTTGATCTTCGAAATTTTTTCTAAAATTTAAAAAAATATTTTAAGACATACACTTTTTTGCATTTTTTCTTTTTAAAATATTTAAATACACGTGGGTTTTATAGTAACAATATCAAAAAACCTTTTTCTCTCTAAAACATAATAAATACCGTTCTAATATCAGTTTTGTAAATTTTTTAATATCTTATGGTTATTGTAAATTTTTTAATATCTTATGCTAGATTTATACTGTCTATATTTTTTATGGATTATAAGATTGACACCTTTTAACTATGCTTGACTTGATTCGGAGATATTAAACCAATAATAAGACCAGTTTTCATTTGATGTAAAAACGACATTGGTTTTTGTTGGAATTCAAAGTTTGTTTCTTTTTAAGTTTTAAGTTTTGTCTTTTTGAATTCTATTTTTGTAAATAATATATTTAAATCAATTTAAATAGTGTTTTTAAAATTGTAATATATATATATATATACATATATATATATATATATATATATATATATATATATATATATATATATATATATATATATATATATATATATATATATATATATATATATATATATATATATATATATATATATATATATATATATATATATATATATATATTCCTGAAAGGTAATTTTGCTGCCTAAAATTTAGACAGCAAAATTACATCTTAAGAATAAAAGATAGAACAACAAACGCTATTTAGGCTAAAGAAAAGATTTACTTGTTTGTCTAAGGAGATCTGCTCCAACCTCCAACCAAAGCGTCATTCAAAATTTTATAATAACCTAGTCACAAATTAAATCTTTGATTCGCAACTTAAATAAGATTAGTTCTAATAATGTCAACTTATTGTAAATATAAGCTTTTTAATCATAAAAATTCATAAATGTAACATGTTTATACACAGCAGTCTTTGAATGTGTTTCATTTGAAATCAATATATATATTAATAGGATTACAATTGAAACTTAACACTTATTATCAACTACAAAAGTACTTAGAAATTCACAAAAGTTAAAAAACTTAGAAATTTTAACTTAAACTTAGAAATTTTAACTTATTGACTGACTATTTATTAACGATAAGCAAAAACTGATTTAAAAGCAACCAATTATCAAAAGCAAACGTTAAAAACTTGTTAATAGAGTTACTACCACGGCCATTATTTTGGCTGATAAGCTATTTCGTTGACAGATGTATTGCCGTCTATTTGACTGCTTTGATATTACCATAACTAATACCTTAAATAAAGTTATGTTCTTACAAATATATATATATATATATATATATATATATATATATATATATATATATATATATATATATATATATATATATATATATATATATATATATATATATATATATATATTTTAAACTCAAAAATTTTTAGTATGTCTAAAGTAACCTACAGGCAGTTTTTCATGCCAACATTATTAATGGTGATTTCTATCTAATCATTAACCGAAGGTTATAACTATGACCTATTTATTATAGAATTTACACAACGGGAGTTTTATGAAAAAGTTACACAATTATACTATATCTATGCTAATTTTTAAAATATATATATTTTTTATTACATGACAAAAAAATTTGATAAAGATTTTATCTGTTACGAAATGATAGCAACATTTATGTTAGTTTATGCGCTGGTGTAAATGAGTGCCATGTGCTGATATGGGATTTATATCATATCCACACATGACCCTCATTTTACTTTCAGGTACAGACCACATACGGCCCAATATGTGGCTATAATACTTATACAATCTAAGTATTATTAATACCATAACCATACATGACCCCACATCTACGCCACTCCATAAATTGAGTATATCACATGCGGCGCGCATCAAATTTTTTAGTCAGGTAACGTTACTAATTTTTGCCATTTAAAATTCTTACTGGCTATAACGAAATAAAGTTGAAGAAGAATTCTTATTATTTTGAGTTTTCACCAAACAATTAAACGAAATGAAAACTTACTTGAGTTTAAAACTGAAATCTCGTTTAACTTTTTAAACGTTTTTGGTTTTCTTTGTGCGTTATGTTTCATTTCGCAGAATACAACTTTCTTTAAATTTATTTTGCATTTAGCCAGTTATATTTGCTACGGGTAGCTGGTTTTATTGTTAAAAACACTTAACACTGTTTTAAAACTATTTGGCTGACAATTCTTTAATCATAAGTTTATATGAAGCGCAAACATTTTGAAATTATACTCAGAAGATGCTACTTCCGACTTGACATATTGTGTCTTCTTAAGTCGGAGTATTTAAGATAAAAACGTTGATAGTGGGAATAACAAATAAACATCGGAATCTTTTGTGAAATATCCAAAATACAAATTGATAAAACACATGTTACTACAAAAGATTTTTTGATTTGTGGTAACATGTTGTAACATATACCTTTCGAAGATTTCTACAGCAGTAATTCAATCTTTGTCAATTTTTGATAAACGAATCAAAAAGTTGTAACAAATAAGAACGTTACCAGAATTTATTATAAACCCTGTTTTTACAAAGTTTTCAATTTTAATTTTTTTACTGTATTACTGTTATTTTAAAAAAAAATTATATTCTAAATTCATCTTAAAAGATACTTTTCAACTTTTAAAAAGTGTAAAATGAACCGAAAACATAATATTAATAACAGTTCAAAGATTTTAGTGTCATTTAAAAAGCTGTGAAATGACGCATTAAAATAAACAACTTTGTTAAAAAGTTGGAAACGCCAAGCAATTTTTGTTTGAAGTTTATTAAGCTAACGTCTTATTTTGATTTCAAGATTACAAGTTTAGCCAATCCATTTCGTAATGGAAAAAGGGTCAAACATGCATGATGAAGTTATATGTTTTATATGTGATGAATATTATATTATATGCGGTGAATCTCATTTTCAAAAACGTATTCCTAAAGAATTGCTTTATTTTTCTTTTAAAAAACCATTGATCAACGCTGGTGTTAAATTTTTTTTACCAATTAGTGTTTTTAAATACTTTTTTTGATATTGCTAACATGATGGCAGTAAAACTGTGACATATGTCAAAATTGTCACGTCTTAAAAGTCAATTGTCAGTTGTTTTAAAAACCAAATATTTTTAGGCTAATTTATAGGAGAATAAAATGGAATCATAAAATAAATAATAGTTTATTTTTTATTTTATGGTTCCTTTTATAAAACCTGATTTGATTGAACAAAATTTTCATTCTTCCGCTACATTTGGGGAGAATTCCACAATTCCACGGGAGTTACATATTTAGTTCTCATAAGTGAATGAAACTAAAAGAACACTTGGATAAAAAGCAACCAATGAAAATAGGCTGATTTAGAAACTGAGACGCGGACGTTGAACGAAACGCCGTTTTAAAAATGCGGTCTCGTTGCCTCTTTACATTTTTACTATGATTTAGAAAAGTTTACAAACCGGAAAAATAGAAATAAAAATAGAAACAAACTTAAATATTAAGTTTTAAAATTTTGTAAAAATTGTTATTATTGTTATTATTATTATTATTATTATTATTATTATTATTATTATTATTATTATTATTATTATTATTATATATATATATATATATATATATATATATATATATATATATATATATATATATATATATATATATATATATATATATATATATATTCTAGGCTTATGTCAGCATCATATAATCTCTCGATTTTTTTAAGTTTTTTGTGACAGTCTCTTTTGTATTATTGAACTTCAACATTTTTTCTCTTTTTTGTGTTAACGGGTTGAATGAAAAACATTTGTTGCAAAGCTATCGAGTTAAGTTTCAACTTTTGAGCACATGTTATACAGTATACATTGATACTAGATATTGTTGGTATATATTCAGCAAATACTTACTTCATTTCCTTCTTCCAATTCAAAGTATAAATATAGTTAGAGATGTAATCATACAAAATGTAAATGATGGAAATGTAACTTTAAATTTCTTTTCATTTATTTACTCTTTTTTTGTGTGTGTAATTTATTTTGCCGTTAAAGAATTTTTACAAGGCATATACATTTATCGAAATTAATGGCTGGAGCAATAAAAGGACACACTTTGCCACACTATCGCCGAGCTCCATATGTATAAAAAAATTATACATAACCGTAACATACATATATTTATAAAAACATAAATTAGAATTGAAAACAGAAGAAAATAAATAAATTCAAAATATCAAATAATTCAGAAGTGTCAAAACGCTTACAACCGCTAAAATGTTTAAGAAACAAAAAACAAAAATTTTAGAATAAAAAAATAAAATAAAATTTTGTTTTTATTAAAATTCTAATCACTGATGAATTTTTAGCATCATCGCTAAATTTTCATTGATACAAATAAATCTGTTTTTATTTGATAAAGCTTACTTTAAAAGAAACATTTAAAAGTCGAATTAATTAAGATCCCTGTACAGTTGTAATAGTTTTGATTCTGGTCTTGTTTTTGTTGTCAATATCTGGGAATTTTTTCCACTGATAAGATCTTTAAACTGTTATTAATATTATGTTTTCGGTTCATTTTACACTTTTTAAAAAGTTGAAAAGTATTTTTTAAGATGAACTAAGAATTTAATTTTTTTTCAAAATAACAGTAATACGGTAGAAAAATTAAAATTTGTAAAACAGGGTTGTAAAACTTTGTAAAAACAGGGTTTTTAATAAATTCTGGTAACGTTCTTATTTGTTATTTATTTTTCCACATTTTTTTCGTATACTGTGAATCTATTAAGGTAAATACTAGAATGTTCCATGAAGTCAAGTGGTTTAAGGAAATTGGTTTTTAATCAATAATTATTGTTAATGTGTTTATACGGTTTAATGTGTAATTGTCAATGTGTTTATACAATTTATAATAATAATTTTTGAGGAATGTAATTTAGTAGATACCGGGTCAAACAGTTTTACTACATAGTTAATAGAATTTGTAACGAGGCCTGTATGCTGTAAATCTATTATGGTTTTTATTTATTATAAATTATCAATAGAATTGTAACGAGGCTTGTATGATGTATATCTATTATGGTTTTTATTAATTATAAATCACCAATAGAATTTGTAACGAGATAGGCTCTCATAAAGTACTTAAACATGAAGCATGATTAAAGGTTGCAAAAGGGTCATAAAACAAAATGCAACTTCTATGTTACAAAAGTAACGTTCCTTAGTCTTTTTCTTCCGATGTATTCAAAATCAATGACTCAGGTGAAGATTAAAAGTTCTTTTAAGAAATGTGGATTACATCCATTTAATCCCAATGCTATTGATTACACAAAGTTAACCTTACAAGAGAAATATGCTGGGTATGAGCGCCTTTTTGAGGGTGTCAACCAAGGTGGCTTTGTTGAAGTTTCAACCCAAGTAGAACCAATATGATATTTGAATGTTAGTACTCAGACGTGAGAAACTTCTTCAAATAGGTTTCATTGAAGCACAGGCAGCTGGGTAATACATAAACCTGTAAGTGATAAATAGTTTTTGTAAACACAATATAAGATTGGGACAAACTATATACTTAGTTAAATTTTAAACAATCTTCTACAATTATACGTTCTTTAATTAATTGGTGTAACATTTTGTAACATCTAATGCCTCTGCTAAAATTTATTATTTAAAATATTTATACAGAATTTAAAAAATTTGTGATGACTTTGTATTGGATTGTCCCAGATTTGACGTGTTTAAAACAAGCAAGCGAAGAAACTGGTTTGATTTTGCGTTTGAACGAAACAGGCGATTGGGGACACAAACCAGCACATCTACAAATCCAAGTTCTCCCAAGAGTCAACCCTCTACTATTAGAATTAATTACTATTATTCTTCTTCTGACAATTCAACAAAAAAAACGATATCTCCTTTGCCTGTGGTAGCTTTCAAACAAAATAGGTCCAAAATTAGTCCTGTGGTTTCTTTCGCCCAAAAAAGCTCTAGGTTAATCATGGGCATTTTTTAATTTTATTTTGATATTGATCTTATGTTATTTTGAACTCAGTGATATCTATGTTCGTAAAATTATATTTTCTTCATTGCATAATTATAAACAGTTCTTAGCTTTAGTTCGCGCTGTTGCGCAAGAGCTTCAATCAGCATTGTTGTGACGTCAGATCAAGTTGTATTTATTCTGGCGGAGGGTCAAAGAGAAAAAGAATGACCAAGAGCAAGCACAATTTGAAAGAATAAACAAACACCAGGCAACTGCGGTAGTGGTGTAGTGGTAGAGCGCTCGCTTTATAAACGAGTGGTTCCGAGTTCGATCCCCACCACGTCCCTGGTAGTACCGCACTCAACTCGTTTCTCCGCGCAGCGGCCTTGTTCGTCAAGGTTCGTGTTTCGGAGTTATAGAGTTAAGAGAGGGTTATAGCCACAAAAAGTAGCCTCCTCGTCTGTAGTGGCCTTCTCGGCCTTGAGGAGGTGAATTAAAATTAAAAAAAAATAAAAAAAAAAATAAAAAAAAACTGAGTTGGCGAGGAAGTCAAAACCTCCAGTAAAAAAAAAGTTGTGTATACTAAGTGAATGCAAACAAAAAAAGAAAGTCTAAAGCAGCATCTTAATCAGGTATAAACAATTTCAAGGTGACTACTCTATAGTCCAGCTGTTGTTTTATTAAATATCAAAAAATAGATAAAAACATTTCCACATTTTATTTAATAATGCCATTTTCTCTCTCTCTCTTTTGATTCCAAGCAACGATATGACCGGAGATTTCTAGTTTAATTTGTAAGTAAAGTGAAAAAAAAATGTATATAAAACTTTAATTCTTTAACAATAATGTAGACTTAAACATAAATCTTTATCAAAAAAAAAAGACATATTTAAAAAATAATAATAATTATGGCAAACACTAGCAAAAGTAAAATTTCCCAGGTGGCAAACATATGTTTTTTGCTAGTGGTCATCATTTGGCTCTTTTGGAGGCTGTTGCTCCCGTATTTATTATCGGAGGTCATTTATTCAATGAGCATTGTGACCAACTCTCGATCTATAGGCTAAGACTAAAAGATTTATAATTTATGAAAATAAGAGAAATAAATATTTATATCCGACTAATTTCAAAAAAGTGACAAACACTGGGTGTTTTACCCTATGATTAGTTTTATTAAAACAAGTTTGAAAGATTTTTGGGGACAATCCTATTTTTGTTTTAAACATAAACAATAAAACTTACACATTTAAAATACCGATTGATTTACATTATGTTGCAGTTATATTTTTTAGCTGCTTAAAGAATGAGTGTGGTGAGTGATCGAGGCATAAAGAATGAGTTCGGCGAGATATCTGGTATTGTGGTTTTACCTCCTCCGGCTAATTGCCATACAGAGGTCACTTTACCAGATGTCTGCAAAGACTAGTTGAGCTCCCGAGGTAGCGTCATAACACTCTACGGATTGAGAGTAAGGTGATTTTGGGAAGAACGAAGATATGTTAGAGTGAAAGATAGAAGTAGTCGAGTTAGAAAGATAGCATAGAGTAAGCGGACAGGATTGCACACGATTTTAGAGAGTGCAATACATACCTTTAGTTAGGCTTAGCCTAAGTAATGTACGCCGACAAAGTAGCAATTGGAGCTCACTTAGCATGCGATCTTCCTCAACTTTCTATGTCATCCTAGTTCTATGTTGTCCTATACATATATCTTTCTATGTCGTCCTAGGTTCTAGTTCGGCGAGTTATCGAGGCATAAGGAATGAGTGAGGTGAGTGATCAAGGCATTAAGAATGAGCGTAGCGAGTGATCAAAATGAATGATTGTGGGTGCATAATAAATGATTGTGATGAACGATTGTGATGAGTAATCGTGGTTAATGGTTATGAGTGCATAATAGATTTTTTTTTTATTTTGATATGATTAACTGTTTAGGTGCTCTAAGAAGTCCTAACAATCTTATCACATAGCACTGCGGAATAGAATTTAACCAGAAAGTTCACGTCTCCTTCCTTACCAATAATGCATATATGACCATAGCTGGCTTCAAACCACAAACCATCTGTACAAAAACCAACAGTAAAAAAATATAGTAATGATTCCAGGCTAGTATTGAATTTTATACCTCGATATAGCTAACACTAACTCTAACCATTATCGATTGTATACAGTCGATGAAAAAGAATAGAGCGATATATTCCAGGCTAGTATTGAATTTTATACCTCGAAATATCATTTCGAGGTATAAAATTCAATACTTGAATTTTATACCTCGAAATATTATTTCGAGGTATAAAATTCAATACTAGCCTGGAATATATCGCTCTATTCTTTTTCATCGACTGTATACAATCGATAATGGTTAGAGTTAGTGTTAGCTATATCGAGGTATAAAATTCAATACTAGCTTGGAATCATTACTATATTTTTTTACTGTTGTAAAAAAATAAAGTACTAATAATTTTTTATCCTTCTTATAAAGCAAAAAACCTTTTTGCTTTATAAGAAGGAAAAAAAAATCAGTTTTAGAATAACAAAATATTAAAAAACCTTTTTAAAATAAAAAAATAATTTTAGTAAATCCGGGTAGAATGAAATAGAAGGTTTAATAACATAGAAGGTATAATGAAATAGAAGGTTTAATAAATAGAAGATATAGAGAAATAGAAGATACAACAATACTGAAGGTGCAATAAAGTAGAGAATATAACTAAAAAGAGGATATAATGAAATAGAAGATATAATGAAATAAAGGATACAATAAAAATGAAGGTACAATGAAGTAGAGAATATAATTAAATAGAGGATATAATGAAATAGATATGACAATGTTAACCAGGTAAATACGGATTTTCTTAAAATAGCTATGTTTAAAATGAATAATAAGTCTTATTATAGATATCTAATTATAGGTATTTAAATTAACAAATTAGCAGTACATAAAGTACTTTCCCTAAATTCAGTACTTTCTTTTTTAAAAAGCATATTTTGTTGCATTAATCAATTCAAATGGTAGATTGGTTTGTGACGTTATTGCTTGTTCATTATTACACAATGAATATATATTACGTATTTATATATCATTGTTATTACAATACAGAAAAATTTTTCTAATTACTGATAATTATACATTAAATTGATTTTGCTTCAAAAATCAAAATAAATAACAATTAAAAATTGTTTAAAGATGATCTCTTTGATCACCTTTGCTCTTGCACTATTGGTAAATTTTAACTTAACGAGCATTTTTATCATTACATTCAAAATAATTATTTAGAAAAATAAATTTTTATATATAAAAACGTTTTTATATATAAAAACCTGAGAACTGAAATAGAATTATTCTTGTAAAGGATTATTTAACTAATATTCAATGATATTTTAAACCGAACTTGTAAATGAGTAAAATAGTAAAGTTTGTCTGAAGAAAACGTTTTTCTGAAGAAATTGATAAAGCAATACTGTATAAAAGATTTTTTACAATTGGCTTAACCATTCAAATATTTTAGGTTAACTATTCAAAATATTTATAAACAAAATTTATCTGATAGCAGATCTCGTAGTTTGTTATTATTATTATAATTATTTCATTATTTTATGAAGAAATTTTTTGTTATTTACTAGTTGTTGTCAATATCTGAGTTGAAAAAAATATATATGTTGATGTAAAAAGTAAACTTAAAAGTGAAATAACAAATTTGATTTCATTATTTTTTGTAATAGAAATGTAAAAAAATTATATTACGAACTGTATTGAAACCGCCACTTTAGTCTTAGTATTTTTAGTTAGTCACTTCGCGACGATTTATTTTGTTCTCCACTTTCTGAAATAATTGAGTTAATGATAGTGTTGTGTTACTCAAAATAATGTCTTTCAACTGAATTGAAACCTAAGTTATAAGTAAAAAAGTTGCGGAGAAAACATAAGTTATAAAAGAAAATTTATACGCCGTCTCCTGAAGTTTTTGTTTTTTAAATCGTTTTATCTCAAAACTAAAAAATGTGGAGATAGAACAAGATAATTCTAACGTCGGGACTTGTTATTGATGTTAAAAGGTTTATGGATGTAATTAAAAAAATAAATGTAATTGTTATTGATGATAAAAAGTTTATGGATGTAAATTTAAAAAATAAATGAAATTGTTATTGATGATAAAAAAAACTCACACATTTGTATTATTTTAAGATTTTATTATAAAATCTGCATAAGGTTTTGACGCGTGGATATCTTATAGTGAAAGGACTGCATTTTTGTATATTAGTGCAATATTAGAGATAGTTCATTAGGCTCCTAATAAAGATTTCAAGAACTGCCGCCGTACCATTCAAGAAAAAAACAATCAAAATGCAATAAAGGTGGCCACTGTTAATGCAGCAGGAGACAGCTTACCACCAGTTTTCATATTTAAGGGAACAAAGATTCCAGATGCATCTAAATTTCCTTTGGGTACAAAAGTGCATTGTAGTCAAAGTGGATGTATTGATCAAGAGATTTTTATTGCTTATTTACATCATTTTAATGAGTTTTGTACAAAAGTGAATGGGAAAAAAGTATTGTTATTTTCGGATGGCCACAAAAGTCATGTGACTATTGAAGCGATTGAATTAGCAATAAAGATGGATATTGAAATAATATGCATGCCACCTCATAGTACACATCGCCTTCAACCACTTGACACACATGTTAATAAAGTAGTTAAACATATGTGGTCTGAAGCCTTGTCTAATTACTTAGCTGAAAATGATGATATTTCTTTGCCTCGTTGCAACTTTCACATTATTTTTAACAAAATATGGCCAAATATACTTACAAAAAGAGGATTGATTGTTAATGTGTTTTACCATTGTGGTTTGCATCCCCTAAGAAACTCAGTAAAAGATTTCGAATATAAAAAAGCAGAGGTTTTTAATAAAGCAACAATTCACCAGAGAGACCAAAATTTATCTATTTTAAGGACTATTATACCTTCTCCTGAAAAAAAAAGGAAACCTACTCATTCAAAACGCCACATTGCTCTTATTACATCACCAGGTAATGTTAAGTTAATAAAAGAGCCTCCTGCTAAAAAGGCTGCAATAAAAAATGTGGTCAGTGTTAAACAGAAGTCAAAAAAGGATCACGATAAATCAGTTAAAACCAAATCAAAAAAGACTTTTTTTTCAGCTGATTCTGATCACCCAAGTTTTTCAAGTTTTATTCTAAAAAATAACACTGATAAAGACTTTTGTTGTGTTTGTGCAGCTGTTTGGGCAGAAGCAAGTGAAGATTGACTTAAATGTTTAAATTGCAATCAGTGGGCATGCGAAGGATGTTTTGGAGTTGATACATGTGCAAATTGTGTGCAATGAACATATAAACGTCTTGTAAATTTTTAAATAGTCATAGTAGTGATATGATTTTTGTTATTTAAATAGTCATAGTAGTGATATGATTTTTTTGTTGCTTTAACGTGCTTTTTTTTGCGCTAGCGTGGTTTTACGGTTTTCATTTATGCCAAAATCATTATTTGATATTTTCTTGGAAAAAGTTTAACAATTGATGTCCTTTTAGATGTCCTTTTTGATGTCCTTTTACCCTAGGCCACTGCAGTCGAGGAGGCTACTTTAGTTGTGTTTACAACCCTCTCTCAACTCTATAACTCCAAAACACGAACCTTGACGATCAAGGTTATAGAGTTGAGAGAAAATAGGTTATAGAGGTTGGAGTTGGTTATAGAGTTGAGAGAAAAAGTTATAGAGTTGAGAGAAAAAGTTATAGAGTTGAGAGAAAAACAAGTTGAGCGCAGTACTACCAGGGACGCGGTGGGAATCGAACTCGTAACTTCTAGGTTTTCTTCTAGATTAGGGAAATCATCCTACTGTGACCTCAAAAATGTTTTATGTCAAAGTTTTTTTCTCCTAGGTAAGTTGCCTTTATCACTAGAAAGGAATTTCGTCTATCGCCCGAGTCACGAATTTTTAAATTAGTTTAGCTGTACTGACGAATTCGCCCCGTAATTGACGAATTCGCCCCTCATGACTTGATGATAAAAAAAACAAATTATACGCTAAAGTAACTTTAGAATTCATTTTGATTCAATACATTAACAAAATAGAGACCCTAATTAATAAAAAAAAGTTTTTAAACTAGAAAAGTTCACTTATTTATATGCGAATTCATTTTGTTAAAGTAAAACATGACGAACTCGCCCCGCCTTACCCTACTACATATTTTTTATAAAAGTCAAGTTTAGAATACATAACAATATAACAAGACAAATATTTAGAACAAATAACAAAACAACATGTTCAGAACGCATAACAGTATAACATAACATAAGTTAAAACACATAACAGTTTAAAAATAAAAATATTTTAAAGCAAGTTATAAATTACGTGTAAAAATTGACTCTTTAAACAACCAGAAAATTTTTTTAAGCAAATTTAGTTACTTATAACAACTAAACTAATACTTTGAGTAAGTATATTTATTTCATATGCCAAGTATTAGTACATCTCCTAGATGTATTGTAAGGAAGAACAGGACTTGAAGACAGTTAACGATTTTAAAAGTCGTTAATTTTTAAAAAACTTTCTTTTGTGAGACAAGAATGTAAATATAATAATGGTTTGATACCTACATAGTAGCAATAATATAAATATCATAATGGTTTAATATATGAGTTTTCAGTTTCCAATTAGAAAACTGTAATAAAACTAAAATGTAAAATTCATAAGTTATCTGGTCCAGTCTAGGGTAAGATAGTTTATAAAGATATTTTTGTTCCATTATTTATTAAATTTTAAAAACTACCTAATAATTTTTGGTTCTAGGAAAAATCCCCCACCTTAGAAATAATTCTCCGGATAAAATTCCTCGGCGAAAAAATCCCTCATGTAATTAGTAATTCTTTTTGCTATTTTGGATGTAAAAATCCTTCAAGAATATAATAACTTTCAAGTGACAAAATTACTCGTCATATTCAAATCTAAAAGTAAAATAAAAATCTTACCAACATATAAGTATGAAGTATGAATACATGATAATAATATAAGTATGAATACATGATATAATACATAATATAATACATAGTATGAATACATAATACAAGTATGAATACACGATAAAACCCTAACCCTAACCCTGACCAAACCCCTTTTTTTTTTAAAAATGATTTTAGACATACAATTAATATAAACTTTATTCAATGGTTTTCATACACCTAATGATTTGCATTTTAATGTAGTTATTTTTGTATTTTTTTCTTTTATCTAATTTTAATTGTTTTAAAAAAAGATCGAGGTATTGCTGTCAAAAAATTATGGCGTTGAGGATCCTCATTTATTAATTAGGAGCAATTGAAAAACAATAATTATTTATTAATTAGGAGCAATTGAAAAACAATAATTATTTCATTAATTAGAAGCAATTGAAAAAAATTAAAGAAAGCTTAAAAATCAAATAAAATTACGATAAGAGAGAGATTATAAAAATAATAAAAATAATAAAACTAAAAAATAAACTAAAAAAAAACTGAAGGTTTTAAAAGAAAATATTAGTAAGTTGATATCACCAAAGCTTAAAAAACAAAAAAATTTATATTTAAGTGAGACCGGTAAACTATTAAAGAATCAAAATATCAGAAAATATACTCCACCATAACAGGCTTTAGTCCCAGGTGCAAACAGTTAAAGGGGCGCCAAAAAAAAAAAAAATCAGAAAAAAATACTCGTTTTTTATAAAATATCTTTTTTACTTTTTTACTTTTGATTTTTTACTATAAAAAAGTGTCTTTTTGCTATTTTGGCCCCGGATGCTAATGATCCTCATTACGCCATTTTTTTGAATTGTCATAAGGGGTTGTCCACAAATTATATCACGCAATTTTAAACCGTTTTACCTCCTCCCCCCCCCCCCTTCCCTTTCTCGTCGCAACATCGTAACTCTTTAGTAACAAGTTCCGTTTAAGTTGTCACAAAACCACTAAACTTTTCCACCCTCTAAAATGCGCCATAACTTATTGACCCCTAACTAATCGTTTTAAAACAATTGATTTTAAAAGTTGAGTGGTGACGTATTTAGAACGGCAAATAATATTTAGCAAAAGTATATATGTTAAAATCTATTTATTACGGAAAAAAGAAGAAAAAAAAAACCTTTAAAGCCGTTATTTAATCATTATAATTTCTCAGTAACATAAACATCAGAAGCGTAATAATAAATATTGATAGATTATTATTATTTTAATTTTATTTTAGGGTGTCCAAGAAGTCCAAACGGTCTTATCAATAGCACCGCAGAAGAGCATTTGAAAGGAAGTTCACGCCTCCCTCCTTACCGATATTATAAAACCTGCCCAGAGTTGGCGTCAAACCTCGGATCTCTAACTTTTGAGGCAAGCGCAAATTAAATGACTTCCTAATCAAAAGCAAGCATTCTTTCAGGATAAAAGATTATTTGTTTTCGGTTAATATACAAATAATTTGATCTAATTCGAATTTATACTTTCTAATCCTTAATTATAAACTAATATCTCACGAACCAAATAAAAAGGAGGAGGAACAATAATCTACTTTTCGAATGATCAAAGGCAAAACTTATAAATGAACTTTTCATTTCTAATACCGCTAGTGAGGTCACTTTTACAATTGAAATATTTAACTTTGCGTGATTATCTATAACGAAGGCCTATTACTTGAGCGGCTCTATTTGAAAACTGGAAACCTTTTTTATAAACATTTTATTTTATCAAATTAGGTTAACAAATTAATTGATTTCTTTCTTGCTAAACAAACTAAAATCGAAACTATTTTAGTTTATGAAACAAAAAGTAATATAAAAAGTTTTGATGGAACATTTTTTTATTTAGAAGAATTTTAAAAGTTAAAGATCAATATCAACAGCGCACAGTGCACAGTGGTCGGAAACATCACTTTTCTTGGCCAAAAGTCAAAATTTTTACACTCACGAAATATGTTTTTGTTTTTTTAATCTAGTAGTCAACACTCCAAAACAACCAAAAATTAATTTTGTTGTTGTAATATGCAATTCACCGTTATTCTGTGAGTCATCGAAGTTGAATTTGTTAGCTTCATTTGTAAACAGAATTGCGATCGGTGTTTTATAGTGCTTACTTCAATTGCTTGTTAAAGCTGAAAACAAAGTGTGTTAAATAAAAGTTTAAATGGAAAACGAAGGTGATGGTAAGTTTATTAATTGTGTAAAATATAATACTCAAAATTTGGATACTCTAAAAAATAAAATAACTTTTTCCAAAAGTCTTTAACATTTTGGAATTTATTTTATTTTTTAAGTTTGAGTAAGCTTAACACATTTTGTTTAGGAGTGTTAAGCATAAGATTATAAACCAAAATTACTTTGAAGTGTTTAGTTTTTGAAAATGTTTATCTCGATTTGCGGTTTTTTGCGGTTATTGAGTAAATTTTTTTTTTCAGGAGTCATTTTTTTTACAGAATTCAGCAGTTTTTGATATTTGGTTGTCCCAGCAGAAGAAAGGAAAAAATAAGGACGCACTAATAAATTATTTTATACAAAAATGTGTAGCTGATAAAATTTCAGATGAATACTATAAATATTTAACAGAAAAAGCACGCATGCTTAACAATAATTTGTGTGCAAAGTGGGAAATATGTCATAGAAGATGAGATGATTTTCAAATTAAATATTCTGGCTGGCTTTGTTCAGAAACTGTAATAAACAGGCAAATAAATTTAGAAATCGCTTCCACAGAGACTCAATGCATAGTAGAACTAAGCCCAGATAAAAAAATCACTAACTGGACGCCCGCAACTTAAGTACTCTGAGAAATCTGAACGAAGTAAGAGGAGACAAGCAGCAAACCTCTCGATGTCAGAACACAACGAAACAAATCTGTTAGTTCAAGCAGCATCAATTTCGGCTCGAAAACAAGGACAAGTAGATTTGGCAGTTGTTTTAAAAGAAACCATCGAAAGTCCATCAAAATCATCCAAAAATAGGATGCTATATGTCTATGATGTAAAAGCACCTATTTAAATATCTGATGAGGAAGCGTTAGCATTTCTTCTCAAAAACAATTTTTCGAAGAGCCAATACTGTTCCATCCGGACTGAAAGCAAGCAACACAACGCTAATATTTATCCACTCTATGATAATATATTAGCAATAAAAAGTAAGTGCAGACCCGATGGTGTACTTGTAGACGACAAATGTGCAAAGGTTCCTTTACAAATGCTTTTAATGCATACAGCTAAAAGAATTATAGAAATGCAAAAGGAAGTATTTGCAACAATTACGGGTAACTTCATATCAATGGAAATGATATTTAGCTACGGTTTTGACAGCAGCTCTGGTCAATCTCAATATAAGCAATCTTTCCTTGATCAAAATGCATCACGAAATGCTGATTCATGTCTGTTGGCACAACAGTGATTCCCCTGAGACTCTTGAGTAGCGCGGTAGCCCCGATTCGGAATAATTGTTTTCCGCAGTCCACAAGATTTTGTCGGCCTTTAAAATTAGAGTGCAAGAGTGAAACGAAGGAAGTGATAACAAGAGAAGCTGCTGACTTAAATAAACAAATTCAAAAGCTTGAAAACTTGCGTGTTGAAATCAAAGCTGGTAAGATAATCGAAATAAGTTTAGACTGTTTTTAACTGTTATAGATGGAAAAGTTTTGAATGTTTTAACCGATACAAAATCAAATCAAAAATGTCCAATATGCCATGCAACCCAAACTGACTTTCTTAAAGTCACAGATTATAACAGCGTAAAATTTCATCCTATCAATGGAAATCTAAAGTACGGAATTAGTCCACTGCACTGCTGGATTAGATTTTTTGAGTTCGTACTACGTTTAGGATACAAGATGGAAGTAAAAAAATGGCAAATAAGATTGGATGAAGATAAAGATGCAATTAAAAAAAAAAGAGTATATTCAGAATGAGTTTTGGAAAGAACTAAGTTTTTGTGTTGATTTTCCGAAAGCAGGTGGTTGTGGTTTCACAAATGACGGCAACACGTCGCGTAGAGCATTTACGGAATATGATAAATTTTCGAAAGTTTTAGGAGTAGACACCGAATTAATATTTCGAATGAGAATAATATTAATATGTTTATCTTGTCAATTTTCTCTAAATTTGTTAAAATTTGAAGAGTATTGCTTTCAAACTGGTCAATTATATCAAAGCAAGTACCCCTGGTTGCCAATGACTCCCACAGTACATAAAGTTATAATTCACTCAAAGCAAATAATGCAGAATACAGCACTTCCTGTTGGTTACTTCGGAGAGGATGCAGCTGAGTCACGAAACAAAATATATAAAAGTGACAGACTGCACCATGCACGTAAGACTAGCCGCATTGATAATCTTTTCGATATATTTCATAGAGCTCTTAACACATCGGATCTATTAATTTCATCTCTCCGCTCAAATACACGTGTGCACCAAAGGAAGCGTTTAACACTGCTACCAGAAATAAAGAAATTATTGTATTGTGAGGATATTGGTAAAACATGTGCGACTGAGAATTTAGAAAATATGGATGGCGACGAGGACGATTATCCAGAACAACTTGAAGAGGAAAATACATTTTTGGATAATAAATTGTATTTAAATTAAAGAGTTTAATGAAATTTTAATATTTTCGTAAATACGTGTGTAAATCATATTTTCAATTTCCAGAAACAACATATTTATTTGTAAGTATCGTATATTTTCTAATTTAGAACTAAAAAAATAAAAACTCAGAAAGGAAAGAAAAAAATTTTATGTAAAATTTTTTTTTTTAATTTTAATTCTAAATGTTAAATTTTTTTTTTTTAAATTAATTATTTTATACAAAAACACTTAAAATATACTGCAAATTCAAATTCCAGTTAAAAATTCCGTTATTTTAAGTTTTAATAGTTTTGACCAAGAAAAGTGATGTTTCCGACCAATGTGCAGTGGTGTGAAAAACTTGATTTTTTTCAAAAATTAAAATTTTGATGTTTTTATCCTACATCGATGAAGCTGAATCCAAATTTGGTAACAGTTTTTTTTTCAGAGGTTTTTTCATAAGCATGAACAGTCAAGAATTTTATAAAAGAATTTCTTTTTTGTTTGTTTGTGGTTTCATAATACATCGTATATATATATATATATATATATATATATATATATATATATATATATATATATATATATATATATATATATATATATATATATATATATATATATATATATATATATATATATATATATATATATATATATATATATGTATATATATATATATATATATATATATATATATATATATATATATATATATATATATATTTCAATGTCATATCTTGTTGTACGTGAATATATATATATATATATATATATATATTTCAATGTCATATCTTGTTGTACGTGAATATATATATATATATATATATATATATATATATATATATATATATATATATATATTTCAATGTCATATATTGTTGTACGTGAATATATATATATATATATATATATATATATATATATATATATATATATATATTTTATTGTCATATCTTGTTGTACGTGAATATATATATATATATATATATATATATATATATATATATATATATATATACATATATATATATATATATATATATATATATATATATATATATATATATATATATATATATATATATATATATATATATATATTTAAAATATAAAGCATAAAAACACAGCTGCGTACAAACTGAATTTTTTTTCTTTCTAATATTTCGAACTGTTTTTGCACAGATCGTCATCAGACGTCATCAAAATATAATACAAAAAACCGTTACAAATATTGCATAAAAAAGTCAAAGAAGACTATTTATTTATTAAAATACTTTGAGTTTTGTATACTTTTTATTTTGAATAAACCTTATTTCTTCGGGATACCATCATAAATAGATTCTTACTTTATTTAACAAAAATTAGTTTTTTAACCAAGACTTCTATTTAAAATCACTTTCAAAAAACAAGGTTCAGCCCGATTAAAATAAAAGATTTTTTAAAAACATACCAAAATTATTTTACAATAAATTACAAAAAATTTTACAAATGCAAACAATATGAAAGTTTATTTAGCAATTCCAGGAACTTATCATGATTTTGTATTGAGTCGAATCTTGAATGGCTGTCATCTACATACCTTCTGTAAGTCTTTGGCGAAAAATGACCAACTTCAGCAATAATAAGAGCCTTTGTCTCCAAATGCTGCAAAAATGCCTCAGCAACTACGTCCATTAAGGACAATGCTAATATATATATATATATATATATATATATATATATATATATATATATATATATATATATATATATATATATATATACATATATATATATATGTATATATACATATATATATATATATATATATATATATATATATATATATATATATATATATATATATATATATATATATATATATATATATTTATTTATTTATATATATATTATAAATAGCAGCTAAAATTTAAATAGAAAAAACTGAAACTTTGAGTTAGTTTTGAGGGTAAGGGCCTCCGCACCTCCGCTCCCTCCGCAACATGTCTCTATGCCAGTGTTTTTTTGCTACAAAATCTTGCAGCTAATTTGTTACTATTTTTTCCAAAATAGCTAGAGTTTTAAAACTTTCAGCAGTTGTATATTTTCAATGAGATTGGGATGTTGAAAACTAAAACATCTTCCAGAGCCAACGATATAGGGGGCAACAAATGCTTTTTCCACCTTCTCACCCTGACTTTTTTTTATTTATAAAGGAACAAATTTTAGAAAAAAATCATTAAAAAGGATGTCTTTAAAATTTTTTTAAATTTACTTGTTATTATTGAGGTAATAAAAGCGAAAGGGCATATAACAGAGAACCTCAAAAATAAAAAAATTAAAACTGACTAAAAATAAAATTATTCTATTTCAAAACAAGTAAGAGCTGTTTTTAAGTATGTTATTATCTAATTAAGTTTTAACTTTAAAGTTAAAGCTTAATTAGAAACAAAAAAATTTAATTAGAAACAAAAAAAAAACAACCTAATTTGAGTGAGGAAAGCTTTCCTCACTCAAATTTTCTCAAAGTTTTTTTTTTATTTCAACAAAGGTATTGTTTCCCGATTACGCAACCGCATTCGTATGTTAAGGTTGTTCTAGTTATCTTCATTATTTAATTCTTATTTATTAAATGACATTCTAAAAGGTATATTTTATGAAAGTCTTGATTTTTTTACAAAAGTTTAACGCTGAAACTTATAAATGTCATAAAAAAGATTACCATTTTAATTACTTTTTTTTTTTTTTTTTTTTTTTAACATCTTCACTTCAAACAAGGCTGCAAGCAACCACTATAAGAGTTGGAAGTTACTGGAAGAGAAAAGACTAAATCTGTAGAGCAAGATAACGATTGACTGATGACTTAAATGATTTCAAATTATATGAATTAGGGAAGCAAGATGAAGGAAGCGAATTCCAAAGAACTGATGTTCGAGGAAAAAAACTAAAAGAATAAGAATTTTTGAAGCACTTAGGAACAGTCACAGAAAAAGGATGAGACTTAATTGAATGACGAGTAACACGAGAATGAATTTTAGTAGATGGCACAAGAGACGCTAGCTCTTTAGAGTAGTGCCCATTATAGTATTTGTAGAAAAGAGAAAGAGAAGCAACATCACGACGATGTGACAAAGGTTGGAGATTGGCTGCCAGAGCAGGTCCAACTATGTTTACAATGCGTTTTTGCACCTTGTCTAAAAGAGAAAGGGCATCATTAGAAGATCCGCCCCAGATGTGGCAACAGTATTCCATACAGGGACGGATTTGAGATTTATAGAGATAGAGAATAGAATCTGGAGTAAGAAAGTGTCGAGCTCGATAAAGAGATGCAACCTTAGCAGATGCTAATTTTGCAATGGATTTGATATACGGTTTAAAAAAAAGATCAGAAGTAAGAGTTAATCCTAGAAGATGAATGGTAGATGACTCATCTAGTACATTACCATTCATAAATATAGGAAGATCTAAATTATTACGATAACGATTGGCCGAATAAAATTGAGTTTTATCTGAATTAAAGTTCACCAGCCACTGTGAGCCCCATGCTGTAGCAGAAGTGAGATCCTTTTCAAGCTCAGATACCCCCTCCAGGCAATCAGAGAGTGTAGGCTTTTTATCATGACAAGAGTAAATGGTAGTGTCGTCAGCGAATAATGCCACCTAGATGTGAGAATATCTGGGAGATCGTTAATGTAAATTAAAAAGAGTATAGGGCCAAGGATTGAACCTTGAGGAACCCCTGAAGTTACAGGATATAAAGAAGAGTGTTGTCCATCAAGGACAACTTTTATACTACGATTGGAAAGAAAGGACTCAATAATCTTAAAGATGTTACCAGATACACCATAAGAAGAAAGCTTATGGAGAAGACCAGCATGCCAAACTTTATCAAATGCTTTAGAAATGTCAAGTGCGATAGCCTTAACCTCTCCACCTCTATCTAATGCACGGTAAAACCTATCGGTTATTACTGTTAGCAAATCAGCTGTAGAACGAGAAGATCGAAATCCATATTGGTAATCAGAAAGTAAGTTATTAGATTCAAGATGAGAGATCAAGTGTTTGTTGATTAAAGGTTCAAAAACCTTGCTTATGACAGGAAGAAGACTAATGGGACGGTAGTTAGATGAATCAGATCGCTCTCCGGAATTTTTGAAAATAGGAATAACTGATGCTGCTTTCCAGCATGATGGAAAACAGGACTCTGATAAACACTTGTTAAATAGTTTTGAAAGTATGGATGAAAGCTCCGGAGAACACTTCTGCGAGACTACAACAGGAATGTTGTCAGGACCACAAGCTGTTGAAGAGTCTAAGCAGGAAATTACTTTTGATACAGAAGCTGAAGTGATGCGAATGTCAAGCAAGGGATCAACCTGTTTGACGGCTATGTCAGGTAGAACGCAACTAGTGGAATCGAGAGATGATATTGATGAAAAGTTCTTAGCAATCAATTCAGCTTTGTCTTTAGGTGAGGTGACAAAGTCTGAACCATACAAGAGAGAAGGAATAACAGATTTGCCCTTATTATTGATACTGTTAAAGATTCTCCAGAAGTCTCGAGAGCCTAATTTTTGTGATGAGATACAAGATTTTATGACCTGAGAATAGCGAGCTTTGGCGTCAGACAAAACCTTTTTACAATGGTTTCTGGCGATAGTGAACAGATGTCTGTTTTCTGGAGAATTGTTTTGCTGATAGATATGGAAGTAACGGATTCGATTAGAAATTGCTGCAGCGCAATGTGAGGAAAACCAAGGAGAAGAGTGAGGCTTGACCTGGAATTGTCGAGAGGGAATAAAAGATTCCATTCCAGCCTGAATCCACGAAGTTATGTAAGAAGCACATTTGTCAGCAGGAAGACGAAAGATTTCTACCCAAGGGCCATCACGAAGAAAATCACGGAAAGAGTCCCAGTCAGCTTTAAGGTAGTTGTATGTGGTACAATGATAGGGGGATTCTGATGAAGTAGAAGAATTTGATAATAGTTTTAGAGAGATCAAACAGTGATCAGAAGCACCTAAGGGTAAATGTGGAGAAATTGAGCACTGACTAGGATCCAAAACAAGACATAAGTCAAGTAGAGAAGGTAAATGATTAGGGTTGTCTGGAAAGCGAGTTGGAAAGTTGACTATTTGAGTTAGAGATTGAGAAAGGCAAAAGTTGAGGGCCTTAACGCCAGCAGATTCACTGACACTAGAGCCAAGCCAATTAGTGTGATGGGCATTAAAGTCACCAACAACGACGATATTGGCCGATGGATAAAGAGAGAGGGCTTGGTCAATTTGATCAGAAATAACATCGAGAATAGTGCAATCTTGGGATGAAGGAGAGCGATATAGAACAAAGAGAAAGACGATAGAGTGAAGTGGTGCTAAACGAAAGCACATAAAAGAATAGTCAGTAGATTCAAACCTAGTTTCACGACAAATGGGTGAGTTCTTACGCATGTGATTATTGGAGTCTTTACGAATTAAAGGAAGATAACCATCAACACTAAGATCACAAGATGGGACAGCCGAACTCAAATTAGTCTCACAAAGAGCAAGTAGGTCTGGTGAACTTTGCAAGAGATAAGACTCAACAGAAGAAAAGTTACTTCGAAGACCACGAATATTAGTAAATGATAGGTTTAGAGAACTTGGTGATGACAATGGTTTTTTGTGTTTATGTGACAATGGTTGTGTTTAGGTACTTTAGTCATTTTAAATTTATAAAGAACTTGACTCAAGTATAGATAGTACTCAGTACACTAAATAACAACTAAGCAATAACCTCATTACTATTAATAAACCCTAAGCCGTAACAAAGGCCTCCAAATGTGGCCTTTGCAATGCACACCAAAAGTACAAACAGAGACACCATCCATGCGCAACATGGCACTGTTAGTACTCTGATATTTTTCGGCTGTTGATGGAATCAGCCTCTCTGAGAGCTACCACAGAGTTCGGGAAACCTGACTACCAGCCGGCTAACGCCAAGTTAAGGCAAAATGTATTTTATAAAATTAGTATAAATATGGATTGGATGTATGCTGAAACAAATATCTTGATACACGTTAGCTATTATAGTAAATCCATATATTCCTTTGTTTTTTTATAAACAAGTTTCTGCTGGATTACTAATTAAAAAAAAGGTTGGTTTAATAATAATCCTTATCATAATAATATAGGATCCGTATGCAGGGTAAGCCCTTTTCGGAATTGCGATATATTTTTCAACTTAAGTCAGGGTTAGTTAATTATATGCATTTGTTAATTTAATATGTTAATCAACTTAGTTAATTATATGCATTTGATTCATAAAACGTAATCAAATATATTTATTATGCCGCGTTTCGTAAGTTTTTTTTCGTTAAGGTGGCACGCAACTGAAAAAAAGCAAGTTTTTTGAAAATCAATTTTTAGATTTATGTGTATTTTGATTCTATAACCATTTCTTGAACATATAAAAAAAAATTAGTCTCAAAAATGATGTAAAAGTTGATTTAATATCATTTTAGTAGATGACACTTGAAAATAAACTCCCTAACAACGCCTAAGCAACCATCAGTCATAGGAATTCAAAACAGTAAAACACCATCACAAACTTGGTTTTAATTTGTTATACGCAGACTCTTGTAGTTTTCCGTTTTAAAAGTCATAATTCAAAATTTTATTTAAGAACAAGAGTGTTTTTAATCTGTTAATGTTAGTCTTTTATACTGTAACTTTTCTCAATGTTAGTCTTTTATACTGTAACTTTTCTCTCATTTTATACCAAATAATTTAAAAAGTGATTTCAATTTAGTTGGAATAAAGTTATTTTTAAATGAATAAACAAGGAAATAAAACTAAACAAAATTTATCAAGAAGGATAAAACGAAAATGGAATGGTGTTGTTGGAAATAAAAAATCTTCTTCTTACATCTTATCATCGACGATGACATCGTCCACAACTCAAGCAGCAAGTAGCTGTTCTAGTGAAAGGAAAAGCCATTACTTTTAACAGATGTTGATTCCAGTAGAAAAGGATTTGCCCATTTGTTTCAATTAAAATGTGAACACTGTGATTATGTTAAAAGATTCAATTCATCAAACAAATCAATAAATGGTAAATTTGATGCAATAAATGCTAGATTTGATGCAGTAACAGCTAACTCACCATATGATTTTAATATTCGTGCAATAATAGCTTTTCGAGAAGTAGGCTGTGGTTATGGAGCTATAAAAACATTTTCATCTTGCATGAACTTAAAATGTATATCTGAAAATGGATTTCAAAAATTAAACAAAACTATTATGGTAGCTTATAAAAGTGCTTCAGAGAAAAGTATGTTATTAGCAATTAAGGACTCTAAAAAAGTTTAATTAAAAGTTTAAAAAAATTAGCAATTAAGGACTCTAAAAAACTACACCATTGCATGGTGTAGTTACTGCGATTTCTGGTGATAAATGCATTGATATTGAAGTTTTGTCTAAGTACTGCATGGGCTGTAAAATGTGTAACAGTAAAAAAGGAACTCCAGAATATCAGTGTTGGATAATTAATCATCAATGTGAAATAAATTACAAATCTTTGTCTGGAAGTATGGAGTCTGCAGGAGCAGTAACAATTTTTAATCGCTCGGTTAAAAAAAATAATCTAATTTATAAAGAGTTTCTTGGTGATGGAGACACTACTTCATTCAAAGATGTCAAAAACTCAAACCCTTACCAGGATTTTGACATCACTCCAATAAAACTTGAATGTGTAGGTCATGTGCAAAAAAGATTAAAAAATTACAAATCAAAATCATGTAAACCTATCTGGATTAAGAATCTTATTTTACCAATCATCAAGGATCTTCAGGCTGATGATCTTCTAATTAAATGTTTGCATGGAACGACGCAAAATGCCAATGAAGCATTAAATTCTATTATATGGTCTCGCGTACCAAAGCACACATTTGTTAGTAAGTCTACAATTGAAATGGGAATATACTCAGCAGTGCTGCATTATAATGATGGTGCTAATGGTGTATTAGAAGTTTTAAAATACTTTGGCTTGAATGGAATTGTTACATTAGCTTCGTCGAGTAAAGTTGACAAAACCAGAATTTGACATATGAAGTCAAAGTCAACTGATAAAAGTAAAATGCAGAGAAAAAAAACAACTGATAGTTACATCTCTGGTGGATTTTGATAATTTTTATGTTCTTATATATTTTTTTCTTATTTTTGCTTTTTTCTCAATATGTATTTTTTTAAACTTTGAAACACATTTTCTCATTAACAAAACAGAATTACATAATAAAATTTTCAGGATTTGTTTATCATAATATAATACTTCATTTAACCCTCAGAATTTTCATAAAAATTTATAGAAAGAGAAATATTGATGTTTATAGTGCTTGATTTATTGATATTTCATATATATATTAGGTGATTTTGTTAGAAATGCAATATTTCATGAAATAATTTAAATCATAAAAATTCCCACGGTCAAGCAGGGTGAAATATGATTAGGAAGCTATGTTTAAAATTTTAGTTTCAGTTGTTAAGGCAAAATTAAGTTATTAGGTTTTGAAGATTTACTAAAAACACATGTTTTACAACACATTTTTGGCCATTATGGATAATAAAATTAATTTAAAAAAAAATTATCTGTTTTTTATTTTACTTTAATATAAATTAATTGTCATTAAAAAAAAAAAAAATCAAAATTTTGATTATATACAAAAAAACTTGTTTTCAGTTGTGTGTCACCTTAATGTTTCGCAAGTTGTGGTATGAAAGAGATTAGTTTCGAAAGAAATCAGGTTTTTTATCATTATTTTAAAAAACAAAACCTTAAAATGTTCCCATGTTGCAATGCTGAAAATAAAAATTTTAATATATAAAAAAATTATTTTTTCCGATTATATTTTCCGATTATATCCGTTTGGCCAACAAAATATTTTTATAGACTTCAAAACGTCGTTTAGCGAAAGAGTTCGTTTTGCAAGTGCGACTTGCGTAAGCGCTATTTTCGTGTGTAGGAAAATAGTTTTATTTTGTAGTTTAACTTGCGAAAGGCTACATTTCGTAAGTAGCATTTGCAATATAATGATCATGGACGTTTTTTTGTTTCGTAAAATTCAGTACGAAAAAAAAAATTCCTTATTTTCTATAAAATTATGTTTTATGTCTATATGTTTATTATTAGTCATATTATTTTGAAAAATGGTGTCACTCCTTTGACCAGATTTCTATATGAGTGACACCATCCATACTAATCATTAACTTATTATAATAAGAAATAACTTATCATTTTACTTATTATTATTATAGTATTGTTATTATTTATATATATATATTTTTTTGTTATTATTATTATTATTGTTATAAATTATTACTATTGCTTATTATTTTATAATTATTATTGTTATAATAATAACAAAAGTAATTATAAAATAATTTTTAAATGGAAAATAAATAGTTGTTGTTGTTGTTGTTCTATATCCTTCTGGAAGAATTTTATTTTTCTGGAATTGTACGAAATCTTCCGATTAACAACTCTAATGTGTATATATATATATATATATATATATATATATATATATATATATATATATATATATATATATATATATATATATATATATATATATATATATATATATATGAAGGGTGCAAGGGGAAAACCAGTGATGTCACGTTTTTTTTATTTTGAGAAGACAAAAAAGCAAAGTTTGAAATTTATTTCACTATGTTATTTGCGATTCTATATATATTTCTTAGGTTTGTAAATTAGTATGAGTCCTGGAAATTTTTTTTAACATTATAGACAAGAGTTTTACATTTCTTAATTTTTTCAATTTTTTTTTTTTTAATATAAACTAAGAGCTAAAAAAAAATTTTCATGTTTTCCTTTTATCAAATTATTAAATTTTTTAATTTAAATACACTCAAATTCAGAAAACTCTCGCTTTACTGACTTTTGTGAGGCAAATCGCTAAAATACTGTTGGGCATCAGGCGTGCAAAAATGTTTTAAAACTTGAAGGTCAGCATACTTTGCACAGCTGATTGGCATTCTCTCATCGTACAAGTATGTAAGGGGTTTTTGTGATAATTGCTGATAATTTTGTGATAATTTGTTTTCCCAAAAACTTTTGATATAACAACTCTTTCAAAACGCCCATTCCAACTGAGTCTGTATTGTAACATAGTAGAGAATTCTTGGGAGAAAATAATTTCATGAATAGGGCGTGTCGGTATCGGACATTTGGCTTTGTAAAATGGTTTGATATATTCAGAAAACTTTAGGAACATGTTCAACTCCATCCTAATAACTTCAAATGGTGAAAGGTTCGTACAAAACTCTTCTATACAATTTATTGGTAGCTCTGGTTGAACCTTTTGGTTAACTAATGCCATATCACGGTCATACTCTATGTAGCTGTGGCCCCTTATCAGGAATGATAGTATGATTTGTTGAAATCGATTCTTATTCTTTACATTAAAGTGAAAAAAACGAATAATAGTTCAATTCTTATTTTGCCCAGCATATGAATCAAAAAAAAGCTGCAAAAGTGATAAATCCTTTTCTAAAATATAGTCAAAATAGTGCTTCAGCATGCTTGCTACATTATCTGTTGCCTTTTTACCATAATTTTTATCGTAATAAAATAAGTGAGCAATATTTGATCTTAAGCAGTGTATATTAAATGTAGACATAAAAAGCTGTCTACAATAGTAAATATCGTTTGTAGAAACATTAGAACAACTCATATTTTTAGCAAAGTCAAATGCAAAAGCTGCATGGCCAGTTTTTGCATTATAACGTACTTCTTTTTTTCTGGCATAAAGCATCTCTGCTTTCTGCAAGTGAAGCTCTTTTTCTTGACGACTCTTGATGAGTTGTTCTACAGTTTTTTGTGTCACGTAAAACATAATGAGTTTTTCGTTCTTTAAAGGACTTGATATGATCAATAATACTATTTACAATATGGTCTGAAAAGACTAGAGGTCGATTTGAATGTTTTCCTTGCTGGTTTTTAGGAGAAACTCCTTAAAAAATAATCAAATATACAAGCTTAATAATGTTTTATTAACATAACCAAGCCAAACTATTAACTTTCAAGCTTATATAAAATCTTTTTTTGCTGATGTTATTTTTGAGAGAGAAACTTTGTTGAAACACATTTGTTCATAATTTATTTTATTTGAATTACTAATTACTAAATTAATAAATGTTTATTTCTGTTTACATACAAGTTTTAGCAAGAGATCCTGTTATTCTTTCTATTCTTGATTTTCCAATTCCAAAAAATGATAAAATGGCATTGATGCAAACTGGAATTCTAACAGTATTATTATCTCGTGTCACTTTGATGCTATAAAAGAATGAGTGGTCATGAAAAAATCTTTTTTCTTCTTTTTGTTGAGGTCTTTTTCGCTTAACACCTTAAACTTAATTATGGAAGCAAGAAAGCTGTCTTGTTGATCTTTATTTTGCATTTTATTAAAGTACGAAAGTAAAAACTCCCCCTTTTCTACTGTCGTATTCTGAAAACACATATAACGCTTGCAGTTAAACGGAAAGCCCAAAATAATCGTTCATTTCTGTCTCGTTCCCACTTTCGACCAAGTTTTTTTCTTGTTTTTTTTTTTTTTGGAATTTCTGTAGTATCTGGATTTTGACATTTATCCGCCATTTTCACAATAATAAAATGTTTGTTTTTTTATAAAATGAAATTTAATTGGGTGTTATGCAATAGTTATAAAAAGCGCGGGGACATCTCCGATTTACCCCTCGAACAATTTGGCTATATCTGGTTTACCCTTTGTGACTTCTTCTTTCAAATGAAAATTTAAATATGATCTAACTTTTTTTTGCTGATATTCATCTTTTAAAAGATGCACTAATATACCTATAACATATTTCGGGTAATAACTCAAAAATTGGTAATATGTGACATCACTGGTTTTTCCCATGGACCCTTCATATGTAAATGGCTGCAGTGAGGGTGGGGGACAAAGACAACGCCTCTCCCCCACAAAAAATTTTCAAATTAAACCAAAGCTAAATATTTTAGTTAAAAATTGTAGGTAATGATTTCCTTTTATTTTTTACAAGTTTTTTATCAATATTTTTGATTAATAAATAATAAAAATTGCATGCAAAAATTCCTAAAATTAGTCATAAATTGGGTATTTATTTTTTTATGAAAAGCTACTATTCTAATTTTTAATTTAATAATCAATCTATAGATATATAAGTCAATACTTTAAATTAAAAACAATAATATAAAAAGTATACGTTCAATACGGAATAACACAACTATAGTGTCGGTATAGTTTGAAATGACTTTATTTAGCTCCTTTATTTTAATTATCTGCAGCTGATTTTATTAGGAATTATTAAGCGTTCAACAAATAGATGTTCAAAATATACTATATATATATATATATATATATATATATATATATATATATATATATATATATATATATATATATATATATATATATATATATATAATGTTTTTAATTGTTTAAAATATGCATTTTTTTAAGTTTTTTTATCTAGTTAAATATATGGAATTTTTTATAAAAAAAAAATACAAATGAATATTTGAACTATTTTTTACAATTTAGGAAGCAAGTACAATTATATAAAGAAAAAATGTTTTTGAACATGTATTTATAGAAATAAAAGAAAAAGAGAGACATTAGTATTTTTGATAACATAAAAATAGTATATTTTGGGAGCTTTAAAGTTGGTTTAAATAATTTTATCTGCAGCTGATTTTTTTTTTTTTTTTTTGAATAATATTTATTTAGAAGCTTTGGCATATAAAATTCGCCGAATGGTCACACACGAGCAGTGAACGCCTGAGGGAAGAAATGAAGTACATTAGAATAAAGGAGAATTATTTATTAGACAAAGCATATTTTTACAGTTGTCAAGACAAAAATAAAGATTAATAGAGGAATATTTAAAAATAAGACAAGCTATACAACCAAAACAGTACTCAACCATAATAACAATAAAAAAAAAAAATTAAAAAAATAAAAAAAAATAATAATAAAAAAAAAAATATATATATATATATATATATATATGTATATAAATAAAAAATAAAAAATAAAAAAATTGTTTTATAAATACCAATATGAACTAAAATATACAAGAAATACATAACCAGTCAACAACTTGTAAAACAAAAAACCATTCAACAAATTAAAAATATGCTAACAACAATGAAAGGACTAATAATGGAAAAAAAACATTAATGCTAATGTGTAAACATAATTAGTGTAGTGATAAGTAATAAACATCTCCTCAGAGTCGCGTCTATTATTACTGGCGTTTCGATGAGGATCATCATTTATAACTAGTTTCAGTCAGACAAACGTCATCGCCATTTATGCTTTACCCCGCAACTTACGCCTATTCCATACTGCAGTAAAAAAGGACTCACTACAAATAGCCAAAACCCAACCAACCCCAAATTTGTAAAGCACCAATATTTTTCTTGATGATATGATATAAAAAGTATAGATTTAATGAACAAACAAAAATAAAAATAACTAAATAAAACACTTACCGTACCACCAAAAGAAAACATGAAAACAAAATAAATTAAAATTCTAATAGAAACATAAAAATATTAATCAATTTATTTTAAGAAATAAAACCAAATCGGTATTATTAGCATAAACAAGCCCAAGATAATCAGAAAGCAGTATACCTCATTAAAAAAAATTTTAATAAACAAAACAATACCCTTAAATAAAATCTAACGCTGTCATAGATACCTCATTCGAAATATGATAACCAATCAAAAGTGTAGGAAAATGAGTAACCCGCGAAACCCAAAATCATAGCAATAATAGAATAATATATGATAGCGAAAAAGAACGTTGCATAAAAACCTTAAAAATGTAAGCGACACATGTGTAAACATAAAATGAAGGATATAAAAATATTCTCTGAATAATAATAAAGATAAAAATTGTGCATGTGAAAATTAAAACAAAGCTGAGTAATGAATGCAAGATAATATAACATGAAAGTTTCTGTAAACAGTAATAATATGAAAATCAGGAGATAAGTAAAATATTAATAAATATAGCAATAAGACTAAATAAATATTGTAATAAAATCAGATAATTTTAAGCCAAATGAGTGGTTAAAAAATTAGTTGTGGGTATTATAACAATGATATAAATCGTGATATAAAAACGATGTAGAAAGCGGGAAAAAAAATTGTTAAAAAGTGAAGTTTTCTCTACGGTCCGAACTAAAAGAAACTTTGAAACCATATCTTGGGCAAACTGACCAAAATCTGGCCACTTCTTACTTATTTGTTTTAAATATAAATTCGAAGCGTAATATAAACAAAACAATTTTAATATTAATAGGATATTCAAAGATGAATATAATTACAAATTTTTTTTTTTTAATTAGGCTAGACAAGCATGCTTAAGCACCAATATTTTAGACGTACGCTAAAAGACCTTTTTCTGGCCAGTTGGATATAATTCTGGCCAGTTCTTACCTAATTCTGGCCATCGGCCAGATTAAGGCATAATATAGAAATAAAAGACCGAAACTAAGCTTGTTTACTTATTACAAGTTTAGTCAGGTATACTAAGTAGAACATAGCAATAACTAGGATATTAAAAGATCAATATTCAAGTTAAAGACAATAAACAAAATAAAAACGAATAATTAAAACAAAATAAAGCAAAATAAAAACGAATAATGATTAAAAAGAAAATGTTTATCTTCATTTCTTTTGCAGTTATAAATATTTTTTTTCACTTTGTATTTTTTTTTTTTTGTTCTTGGAGTAATTTTTCTTCATTCTTTTTCTTTTTTAAAATAATATTTTCTTTTTTCTTTTCTTCTTGGAGTAACTTATTTTTAACTTCTGCATGTTTGTACTCCATAGCTTCTTTCGATGTTAGCAAAAAATATTTTTGTTTTAATGCTGTTTTATTTTTTTTTATGATTTGTGTTGGATAAGGTAAAACATCAGAATCTGGATCTCCTGGAAAAGAATGATTTTAAAATGGAAAATTTTGATAGATATCTAAACCTCCTATCTCTTTTTTTCTTGTGACATCTTGATTATTAATATTACCAGAAATTAAATTAGTTGCTGGTGTATTAGAAATGACACTATCTTTATTATTAATATTAACAGAAACTAAATTAGTTACTGATGTATTAGAAATGGCATATGTATGATCAAAATTTAAAGGTGGAGATTTGTTAATTGCTAACGCTGATATAGAAAAGTCAACTTCTTCCTCATTTGTTGGATTTGATGGATATTCCATAAACTCTTCTATTTCACAATGATCATTAGATAGTGATGTTAATTTGTCTATGTTATTCAATATGTTCTCACTTTTTTGATGGCTTTCTGATGGCATGTATAGAGAATTAGGAATGTAAGCTTCGGTTGGAACTATATTTGGATCATATGGATAGATTCCACAAGCTCGAAAACCAGATTTAATATTATTTACAGTAACAGATTCACTCCAAGCCTGCTTCATCAAGCCACAAAAACTAACTTTCGAAACTAGTGTCCCAGGAAAATTACTAATCAAATTCTCACATGCTTTTCTGTAAGCTTTTTTGAGTGGGCCAAACACTGTCCTATCACAAAGTTGTAGCCAGTTGGAAGTGTGCGCAGGCAATTCAACAATGTGTATTTTGTTTGCCACAGCCACATCTAATAACTCAACAAAGTTGTGTGAGTCATGTCCATCTAAAATAAGTAACTGAGGTCTGTCAGAACCAATATTTGGAAGAAATGACTTTGTAAACCAGAGAAACGCAATGCCCTGCTTTGTCCAACCACTGTCTGAAACACTCCATGTGCTTCCTTCAGGGGCATTTTCAATTTGAAAATTGCACAGAGATCTTATAGTTTTTCATTTTACTATAAAATGTGGAGGAATAGAGTTACCAGTTGCATTAAAGCATGCTATAACAGTAATCGTTTCCCGATTACCTGAAGTACGACTATGAAGATACCTTACTCCTTTTTTAGCAATTATTTTTTCAGGGCGATAATCAAACTGCATACCAGTTTCGTCCATATTCCAAATGTTTTGTGGTTTATTATTTAAGTTGTTTTCCATTAATACATTTTTGAGAACAGAAAAATATTTTGAAACTTTAGAAGCATTCATACATTGATGTCTAATAGCAGCTGTTCCTTCTGGTTGACGTAAAGTAAAGTGCTTGTGCCTTTTGCACATTCCACGCCACCATTTTTCAGAAGGTGTTCCATTCTTAAATGATTTTTTATGTTTTAAAGCAAAGTTTTCTGCATATTTAAAAAATTGAGATCAACCGAATCCTATTCCTTAAGATGCACGATTGCATGCAAAATCTACTATTTTATTTTCTTCTTCTGCAGTTAGAGTAGTTGGATGTTCAGGTTTGGCTCCAATTACCCTAAATCGAAATTTCCGAAAAATAAAGTTTTCTCTACGGTCCGAATTAAATGTAACTTTGAGACCATAACAAAATAACAAGGAAAAACATACTTCATAAAAACAAGTCGAATACCGCTAGTTTATAAGAATCGCTCTTATGCTTATATGTATATGCATATGAATTCTTTAATGAAAAATTCAATCACACATGATAAAAACATATAGATAACATACATATGTAGATAACAAAAAATGTTTTTGAACATGTATTTATAGAAATAAAAGAAAAAGAGAGACATTAGTATTTTTGATAACATAAAAATAGTATATTTTGGGAGCTTTAAAGTTCGTTTAAATAATTTTATCTGCAGCTGATTTTTTTTTTTTTTTTGAATAACATATGCATATTAGGATTTAATAAAATCATATCGATCAAGTCCATGCATGTCATGCATGCAAGTCCATGCATGTCATGCATGCAAGTCTAACCTAACCTAAGTTTAAGTTAGTTCGAACCTAAGTTTAAGAAAAAAGTCCATGCATGCGAACCTAAGTTTAAGGAAAAAGTCCATGCATGCGAACCTAAGTTTAAGGAAAAAGTCCATGCATGCGAACCTAAGTTTAAGGAAAAAGTCCATGCATGCGAACCTAAGTTTAAGGAAAAAGTCCATGCATGCGAACCTAAGTTTAAGGAAAAAGTCCATGCATGCGAACCTAAGTTTAAGGAAAAAGTTGAAATCAAAGAGAAAACTTTTATTTTATGCTAGTTTCAAACATAAATAACTCGTGCAAATATACAATAATAAAAAATTATTATTATAACTATATATATATTTCGTCGCTATGAGTAATTACAATACTAAAGAACATGAAAAAAAAAAAATATGACCGGGGCAAATAGAAGACTGTAGTTGTCTTATCACTAAGCCCCGTAATAAATACACCGTAAGTTACAATGCTTATAAAAACTGTAATAATGAAAGTTACATATCTTTTAAATATTATTCATCATAATTATGGATCTGAATAAATAATCTTAGTAATAAACAATTATTAAAATTAAATTGTTAAACATAATTGTTATGCTGGAAATTATTAATAATAGCACTCTCATTTAAACGCTTTAGAAAAAATTTAGCTTATTGTCGTTTAGTAAAAGATTTTGCTTAAATTTAGTTTTAAATTGATTAAGTGAAGAAAGTGTTTTAAGATCATTATTTAAAAGTGTATTCCATAATTTAGGACTTCGGTTTGTGATTGAGTATTTAGTGGCAGAATAATAGGTTTTGGATTGAGTATAGTTATTATTTGAAAATCTTGTGCTGTATATATGATTTATTTTTTTAAATAAAGAGTTGAATAAATGTGGTGCCATTTTATTTATCAAGTTTAAACATAAAAACATTTAGAACATTAAGTTTGCTAAAAAGAAGCGATTTTCATTTTTAATAATCCTAATGGCATGTTTTTGTTTGCAGAGAAGTTTACTTAGTAACATTGGTGCTGCACCGAGCAATGTTAGCATAGTTTAGGTAACAGTGTATAAATGAATAGTATATGTATTTAAGACAAGATTGGTTTAAGAACTATTTAGCTTTATACAATATTCCAAATTTCAAATTATTTCAAATTAAACTCTATACTATAAATTTATTTTACTAAAAAAATCTATACATATGTGCATATAGTTTTAAAAAAAATATTGTATTTTTGCAAAAAAATATTTATCGATTTTTAATGGCCCTTGGATACGGTTATATAGTTTCATTTATAGATAAAAATCCTCCATATCCACCAGGAAACAAAAGCACATCTCTTATATTTAGTGGTGTTCTGATAGCTAACTTTGTGTATACAAAAATTACCAATATCACAAAAAAGACGCTCTACTATAGAAGAAATAAACATTTTTGGGTGGTAAAGATGGTTCGGCATCCCCTCATTTCATTAATAAAAAAAATTATTTTTATTGGCCTGTGTAATCAAGTTTTGCTGAATTTATAAAACTGATGTAAATCGTTTCTAAAAAATAATTTAAAATTTTTTCCATTGAGTTTTTGAACAACTAAAACAGTCTTAAACAAAGATATTTTTTAAATGCCTTGTAACTGTCTTAAACAAAGATATTTTGTAAATGTATTTTAATTTGGTTGTTGTTAAAAACATAAAAACCTATGTCGCCAAATAACTTCTGGATGTTTCACTACAAAATAGGCATTGCAAAATCTACCTTCACACACCTGTAATGTATATCAGTATGTATAACACCAATAAAGAACCGCCGACTCAAGGCGGTGAGGCGTGCGCTTTTTGCAAGGTTTTTAAAAGCTTGATTATAGCGCAAAAATTGCACGCCTCACTGCCTTGCGGCAGCGCTAAACATTGGGAAAAATAAAATTTTGTAATTTTTTTGTAAGTTTTAAAAGTTAAAATTAGAAAAAAAATTTAGAATTAAAAAAAAAAAAATTTCAAAGTAAAAGTTAATCAAGTAAAACTGTTAATGAGTGAAATTTAGTACAAGTAAACAAATGCATCAAAGGCTTTAGCCAAATCAATAAAAATACCCAATGTAAATTGATTTTTTTAAAATGAATTAGAAATATTTCTAGTAAACTGCATGTTCAGTAGAGTTAGTCGGAATCCATATTGATTACTTTATAATAAACTGTTAAGTAAGATGATTATAAATTTTGCTGTAAAAAATTATTTTTAAAACTAATGTTTAGTTACTAATGTTTTCAATGTCATTACCTTTTCATATTGGTATTACTTTTGCTAATTTTAAAAGCTTGTGGAAAAATTCCCTGTTTAACTGAAATTGTACAAATCTTAAAGAGTAATTTTTTAAATCTTAAAGAGTCTTTTAAAGCATCAAACATAACATAACACCATAACACTATCCTTTTGCTTTGTTACACCTTAACATTTTAAAGGCGTTTTCAAACTCCTCAAAAGATAATTCGAAAGAGTCTAGGTAAGAGTTTATTGGGAAACTTAGGTCTTTTATTAAAGTGTTAGATTTAGGAATTAGTTTGGCAAGATTTGGTCCTACAGACACAAAGTATTTATTAAATTCTTCAGTAATCTCTCATTTATCATATAAAAAATCATTATTAAGTTTAACTGTATTAGGCAGAGACTGTAACGTGAACTTTTTCTGCCAGTAACTCTTCTCATTATAAACCAAGTGCGTTTTGAATTTAATTTATATTTATCAAGTAAATTTATATAATAGTTTTTTTTTTCTTCTTGAGACGATCAAAAAGATTAACGTAATTTTTATATATAACATTAATTTCCTTTGTTTTTTATATATATATTTTTTTGTTCTTTATTACAATATTTAATACGATATTTACTAATATATCAAATTAGAAAAATTACATGCAAAAGAACCGTTAAAAAATAAAGAATAAAGAACGCAGATACTCAAAGAAGACCATACAGATCTTTCGACCGAGAACCGCTGTTGAAGAAATTTGAACTTAATTTAGATTTTATAAAAAACAAAAATAAATAAATACAAATTTTAAACTTTTCTTTAGTTATGGTCTTTATGGCGTAAATTAAAATACTAATTCTTCTGAATCGCATGACTCAAGAGAAAACAATAATACCATTATATTCTTGATAAACGAATACGTCTCGCATCTTACTCGCATCTATACGATCACTGAATCTTGTTACTCAAATGTATCTTACAACTACACTAATCTTAATTGTTAATTAATTAATAAATAAGTGAAAATAATAAGAATATGACTGCACTAGGTACATCTAAATGCACTTCAAGATTGTCCAAAAGATTGTGTAGAAGAATTTAGAAAGCCAAATGATGGTGTCTCTGTGTGTGAAGCCAAAATTATTAAATGTTGGTGCGTTTACGCTTACGCTTCCACCGACAAAAGTGCTAAACCACTGTCAAAGGATGGTTAACTTCCAACATACAATATTTGCAGATACATCTATTCCCATACATTTTTTTTTTTTTTAATTTTTTTAATTTTTTTTATATATAATAATATATATATATATATATTTTTATTACAAAATTAAATTCAATATTAAAAGTATATACCGTTCATAAAAGAATAATTCGTAAATATTTACAAATATTACGAACTAAAATAAAAACTAAAGTAAACAAGTAAATAATAATAAACTACTGCACAAATAATGTCAGTGCAACTTTAAAAAAAAATTCAAATAATGGTGTTTAAATATAGTTTCTCACATAAACGTTGAATCAATATTAATAAAATATTATAAAAGTATAATACAAATGAGTGACAAAACTGGGTTTAATTAAAAGTATATAAATATATTTTCAATTGAGAAAATTACTTTTTTTAATTTTCTTTCGAACATATAATAATTCCATTCATGAGAAAAACCAAATTTTTTAAAAATTATTTGATTTCATAAAAAAGTTCCACGAAAAGAAATGCAAAATTTACCAAAGTTTGTTTGAAATTTTGGTTGTTTAATAAAATTATCATTTCTTAAAGAATATTTGTTTTTTTCTTTTAAAAAATATATATCAAAAAAAGGAAGCTGGAGATGAGTTGGTTTTACATTTAAACATAAAGAAAAGAACATTATAAACATTTACTTAATATATTAAAAACATTCATGTTAAATAAGAGTGGCCTTGAGTGGAATTTTTATTACTTGGAAGTAAATATTTTTTAATTCGTGGATGAAAGAAAATCCATTTAGTTTTATCAATGTTGAGTGAAAGTTAATTTGACTTAAACCAGTCAGATATTTTTGTTAGTTCCATGTTCATATCATAAAAAAGTTTTTGATGTTCTTATTAGATAGGAATAGGTTTGTACCATAGGCAAACATTATAGTTGTTAATTTTGAGACTTCATGGAGATCGTTAACATAAATTAGAAATAATAAAGGCTCTAGTATAAATCCCTGTGAAACTCCACAACTTATATTTAGATAACCTTGTGCAGAAGATCCGTCGACATAGACAAATTGTTGGCGATGTTTTAAATAGCTTTTTAGTAGTTTTAAACCGGTGATACCATAATGTTCAAGTTTTTAAACAGTATTTCATGGTCAATTGTGTCAAAAGCCTTAGATAAGTCTATAAAGATGCCTAAAGTAAACTCTGACTTTTTGAATGAATCAGTTATACTATGAGTAAGATGAATTATTGCATGTTCAGTTGAGTTATTTCTTTTGAAACCGTATTGATTTATGTAAAGTATATTATTAACAGCAAGATGATGATATTTTTATATATTAGATATTTTAAGTATTTAATGTATAATTTTTGTTTGATTTTAGAAGACCTCCGCAAACCCTTTGTAATCCAAAGCGATTTAATACTTTTAGATTTGAGATTTAAACTAACTTCAGGGAAATTAGTATTGTAAATATCATAAAACATTTAAAAAGAGAAGTTTTAAACTCTGCATCATTAGAAGAGTTAATACTATTTCCAATGAATTAGAGATAATTGATTTTTAAAAGATTCAAGGTTATTATTTGAAAAATTGCGCTTTATAAAAACTTGTGTTTCGTTGGATAGGAAATTTGTATCAACATTTATCGAGAAGAAGATAGAAAAGTGATCAAATATGTCATTTTTAATTATCCCCTTTTTTTAAAGATTCGTTAAAAATATCCGTGGTTAAAATATTATCAATTAAAGAAGAACAAAACTAAAGAGGAAAAAACTGAGTAATTATGGTAGGTTTGTTAATCAAAGGAATTGCTCATTTTTAAAATTTGTCATAATAAAAACTTTTAATGTTAGTATTAATGTGATATGGAAAACAATTTAAATTTAGATCACCCAATAAATAGATAAACTTCTTCTTGTGGTTACTTATTTAAATAACATCATTACATAAAAGTGAATTAAAAGAATTAATTTCATCAAAGGTGGGTGATAACAACAACTTAGAAGTTGGTTGATAACAACAACTAAGAATAATTTTTTTTGTTTTATTAGTTGAAATTTCTATCGTTAAAATTCTTTATAGGCATTAGAAATGCACATATCATGTCTGGTAATATATATTAAGCTATTTCTAACATAAATAAGAACGTCTCTACCACGTTTATTTGTTTTTCGTGGTAACGAAACCAAATTGAAATCAAGCATTTCAAAATTTGTAAATAAATTTGCGTCATCCGAACTGCACCAAGTTTCTGTTAAGCAAGTTATATTAAGAATATTACAAGTTTCTTCAATAAAGTTACAAAAATTTTCTAAGTTTTTTCTTAAACTTTGTAAATGCAAAGTATATACTTCCTATAACTTCAATACGCAAGTTTGGGTCGAGAGCGGCCGCTATGGTCGCTTTCGACCCAAACTTGCGTATGAAGTTATAAACACCATTTTTCGATGAGACACCAAACATGGTGTCTCTAATCGACGCAGCAATAAGAGACACCTTGGCAACAACAATCGTAAGCAAATCATTCAACAAAAAACTACAAAAACCTCGTTGCTGAAATGTTCAAGGTGGCATTAATCTCTGCGCTCACACCGATAATTAAACTAAACAAAGAAACCGAGGCGAAACTTACTGCCCAAATTTACGATCTCAACAAGAAACTGGAAGACACGAAATACGAACTTACGCCCCGAAACTCATTGGAAACGCAACGGAAACAGACAAACTAAGAAACGAATTAATAACATTGTCGCCGCTGAAAACAAAGGCAGAGAGGATTGTTTCGCAAATGTCATTGTGGTTGGTCTATCCAAAACCGAGAACAAAAACGACAAGACAAGAGTCACGGAGTTCATCAAGATTTGTAGTCTTGATGAACTCCGTGACACGACACCTAAACACAAGTAAAAAATAAGCTATTCATAACTCTAATATTATTCAAGTCTCTCTTGCAAACGAAAGAGAGAAAATCACTCCAATTGCCATCAACTACAAAAATTTAACGGAGTTTTTGCACGAGAAGACAGGACTTCAGCTCAGCAAGTAGCGTTCAACGAAACTCGAGCTAGACTTAAAAAGAAAAACAACCAAATAATAAGAGAATAAATAACTGAAGGTTTTGACAAAAGCAAATATACTTTAGGAGTATCTATAGACTTATCTAAAGCATTCGACACAGTTGACCATTCCATTCTCTAAGAAAAAATTAAGCATTATGGTATAAATAATTCAACAAATTCCTGGATTAAAAGCTATCTTACTCATAGAAAGCAATTTGCTTATAATGTACAATCCGGAATACTAAGCGTTGTATGCAGAGTACCACAGTAATCGATTCTCGGTCCGCTCATATTCTTAATTAATATTAAAGACTTTTGTGATGCGTCATTAAAGCTGAACTCAATAATGTTTTCAGACGATACCAATCTCTTTTTCACCAATAATAATGTAAAACATTTGTATACTGATCTGAATAGGGAGTTAACTAAAGTAAACAGTTTATTTGCCCTAAATAAACTGAAAGTTTATTTAGGGAAAATTAACTCTCAGTTAATGTTGAGAAAACAAATTATACTCTATTTCATAAAAAACACAAGAACTAAACATTTCACTTAAGCTGCTCGAACTCTTCTGAAATGATAAAACAATAAAAAAACAAGTAAGCATAAAATTCTTAGGAATTCTTGTGAATAAAAATTTATCCTGGTTTCCCCATTTAATTTATATACATTCTAAAATTACCAAAACGATTGGCGTTATGTATCGACTTCGCTCATACCTCAATATGTTGAGTCTTAAATTGATATATTTTGGACTAATTCACAGTTTCATAAATTATGCAAACATATCATAGGCAAGTGCACAACCAACTAAACTTCGAAAAATTTATAGGTTACAAAAATACACTTGTCGAATAATATACTCTAAACAGAAACAAGAACATGCAAAACCACTTATGAAAGATATGAAAATGATAGATGTATTTGAAATAAATACTTATCAGCATCTAATTTTCATGTATAGATATTACAATAACCTCTCACCAGAAAACCTTAACAACAAATTTAAAATAAATATAAATCAAAATTATAATCTAAGATTAAATAGTAACATCAATTATAAATTGCCTCGGAACTGTAATAAATTCTCAGAATATTGTATATCTTATTGAGGATCTAAATTATGGAATGATTGTCAAAAGGAATATAAATTATTGGTGAAGTCCTTAAGTTAGTTTCAAACAAAAAAAGAAATTTTTTAAATGTGATTATAAAAAAAACATTTTTAGTGATTGTTTAACTATTTTAACGTTGATTTTTCTTTGTTTGACAATATTTTTTGTTTTCTGTTTGTTTATTTTTATTTAATTTTTTGACTATTTTAACGGTAACTTTATACTATTACGATATAGTATTTAAGTCCTTATAAAAGGTTTCTATGAAAAGATTGTGATAACGTAATGTTTTCCGTATCTTCTTTGAGCTTCTCTCTGCTTTAACTTTTTTATTTAATTATTATGTAATTTTCAGTTTTTATGTATTCTCTTTTATTGTATATGTAATAAACGTGTGTTGTAAAAATAATATTTATACCATTTTAAACGGAAAATAAAAAAAAATTAAAAAAAAAAACAACCGGTCAAATACGCTGTATTGATGTCACAAAGTCAATCGAGCAAAAGAAATATGTGTTCTAATCACGGGTCATTTCGTTCTGAACAACGCAATAGACGAGGCACCAATCGTGCAGCGAAAACGATACATCTGGAGCAGAGCCGACTAAGCTAAATTCTCGCCAAAATTAAGTTCAACTGATTAGAATAGCTTATTCGAAAACTATTCAGCTAACGACTGTTACAATCTATTTCTCAAAGTGTACGACAAACCCATAACAGAATTTATTCCGTCAACTACCTTGCCCTTCTTGAAGAAACGCGAACCATGGATAACAGACAAAGTTTTAAAAGCTATTAGAACAAAAAAAGAATTTTGGAATAAATATATCGCTTCTGGTTGCCAGACACATAAGGAGTTTAGAGAAATGCATAAAGAAGCATGTAGAAATGTAACCAAAACTTTGAGATTAGCCGTGTTAGATTTCAAAAAAAACCTAGTTAATTTATATAAAAACGACCTTAAAAAGTTACACGCTCAGATCAAAAACAAAACCAACTCAAAATATATATTCAACTCTATAGAAATAACTGATGGAACAATTTCAACAGATCTTCAAATTATTTGCACAACTCTGAACAATTACTTTTGGAATTGAAACCTTAAACTGACAAAAAATGTATATTAGACGAGAAAATCTTTTCACTCAACGATATCTATGTTCGACTCGCAAACTTAGACGAATCTAAATCGTTTGGTGTTGATAACGTTCACCCACGTGTACTCAAACACTGCGCAGAAGCTTTTACATTTCCTCTAATGTTAATTTTCAAGAAATCCTTCTTAACCAGCATTGAACCAGGCCTGTGGAGGAAATTCAACATCTTTTTTCAAGAAAGGAAGCAAACTGAAGTATCGAATTATAGACCGGTCAAATACGCTGTATTGATGTCACAAAGTCAATCGAGCAAAAGAAATGTGTTCTAATCACGGGTCATAAGGGTTACCTGATGGTTATATGGTAGTTTTACCCAAACCCTTACCCTAACCCTAACCCTATCCATACCATGCAAAATATTTGAAAGCATTTTACATGTTAAAATAATGCTACACTGAAACTCAAACGGTTTAATAAGCATGGCACAACACGGATTCAAAAAAAAGCTGTTTAACTAATCTTCTAGAAACTTGCAACTTCTTCACGGAAGCCGCAAACAAAAAGTATCCAGTCGATGTGATTTACACTGATTTTGCATTTGATAAAGGCCCACAGAATCGCTTATTGAGCAAATTGAAAGCATATGACATCAACGAGAACATATTCATGTAGACAAATGCTTGGCTCAACAATAGACAACAGCGTGTTGTCATTGATACTCATTTAACTCCTGAAATATATATAGATTGGAAAAAAGTCAAAATGGTGTTCCTCAAGGAAGCATCCTCGGCCCACATATGTGCGCCCACATTTGGAATTCGCTATTCAAGTATGGTCTTTTCACCTATAAAAAGATATCAATATGCTTGAAAGAGTTCAGCGCAAAGCAACTAAAGTTTCCTCTATCAAACATCTCCCATATGTATCCCATAACCCTCCCATATATGTATCCCATAACCCTGAGCAACGTTTAAATATATTTAGATTGACGACACTTGTGAAGAGAATTGCCAGATCTGATCTTAATGAACAGTATAAAATTGTGAATAAAATTGATGATGTTAATTTTTTTGTTCCTCAAATAATCTCTAGCAATGCATATTGCAGGAGAAGTCAAAATAAACAGCTACACTGCGGGAGAAGTCAAAATAAACAGCTACACGGACAAATTGTCAGCGACTAAGAAGAACGACATCATTTTTTTACTAATCTTGTCACACCTGGAATATGCTACCACAGGAAGCTATTGACACTCATATGGTAACTTATTCAAAAGTTTCTTATCATAATGGACAACTTGAATTTAAAGTATTATTAAATTTAAAAAATAAATAAATAAATTGTTCTTGATTGTGAATTTATTGATTCTAAAAATCAAGTTCAAGAAATTCATATTAATGTGAATTGCATTAATTTTATTTTGGTCAAGAAATCCTTTAATTTGTATAAAAGTAGTTGCATGTATTTTACAAAGCATTAGATTCAGAAAAATAATTTCGATCAGGGTCAGGTTCATTATCTAGTAAAAAATCATTATTTTGAAAAAAGTTATAAAAACTAGACTCATAAATCATGGTTTCGGTAGAATCCATTTTAATTTTGTTATAGTGATAAACCAATGAGATTAAAGAATTTCTTTTATAACTTACACGTGATTAATTTATTATATACGACCTTAGTGTACTTACCGTTCGCTCTCAATTCTTTTGCTTCGATAATGAGTTTTTTTTGCAATTCCAGCGTTTTTTCACTATAATCTTCGTTTATGTAAACCTTTTCAGTCCATAATTTCATTGTAGTGTATTTTCTAAACATCGTAGATTTGTCTTTATAATTTAGAAATTATAAACACAAGAAATTATAATTAAATATTATTTAATTCAATATATATATTCTAAAATAAGTTGTAAAATTTCAAGGACTTTTACAAATAGTACAAGTACAAATCTAAAGTAAAAACCTGCAACATTACAATAAAAGTGATCATAATAACAATAATAATAATAACAATAATAATAGTATTGATAATAATTATAGAAATAATATTAACAATAATAATAAGATGCCGATGAAGAGGAATAATGAATGGCGACGATTGACATGATTATTTTATTATCATCCAGTAATTTCTTCCCAACTCGGTGGGCTTTTTCGATTTCAAAATTTCCTTTTAAATGAAGTTTTTATCTGGAAATTCCCTTAGTTTCCTTTTACTGTCTTTTCAACTTTCATTTACGTCTTCTACAATCCCAATAAATCTCAAGTTGTTTCGCCGACTTTTATTTTGTTTTCATTTTCATTTTCCATATTGTTTTCATTTTCATTTTCAGTTAATATTTTAGGTGCTTGATGATCAGCAACTAATTTATCATAACTACTACTAATAAATTATCATAATTACAACTAATAAATTCAAAAGGTTTTTTAAGTTATGATAGCGTCGTCTGAATTCTTCACATAAACTTCTGATTTAAATGTTTTTCTTGTATGATTCTTAAGATTCTTCTTCAGCTATGAATGGCTTCATGTTTTTTTGTAGTTCTTGCCACTTTTCTTCTTATTCTGTATTTACAATTAATTTCATCAAGACTGTCTGTCAAATCAATCCAGATCAATAAAGGTGTGTCCATAACACACTGTTGAAAAAAAGACTTAATGTCCATCTTGTCATGTGTATTCAACAAAATGTTTGAGATGTTTTTTATGATAATTTTTAATCAAAACTTGTTTTTAATGATAACATTGATCCAATACTTCTTAAAGTCTGTCAATAACGTTGTAATCATGCATGATTACACAGCTAACCATATTTGGCACCCTTGCACCCTTTAGCCTGAATGTCAGACTCAAAAATACTCGTCGCACTTGTTATTATGATATATTTATTATGACTCAAAGGTCAATGCATTGGCATTCAAAACAAGCCAAATAATTCTCCAGCTGTACTCACTATAAGCTATTTACTTACTTTTGATATTGTTAAGTTCAAGCAATCAGAATAATATAACTCTTCTGTTGATTGCACTAGACAAATTCAATCCCTAAATAATTCAATTACCCTTTTAATGTTTGTTCAAAAAAACAATAAACTATTCATAACCTATTTTATCACGCGAATGTAAATGCATTTAGCTTCATTAAGTTCAAATTTGGTAATAAGTCTAATTTATATATTTATATACTTATTCATGATAGTTAAATATAAAATTATATATAAATATTAAAATATACTTATTTTATGATAGTGCTTACATTGTTAAAAATATCAAAATTAATTTATTACAATGTAAATAATTTATCTTTCCATCATTTACATTTAATATAAAAAATGACGTCATTTTATTGTCTTGCGGGTTATATTACTAGAAAAGAATTTTATCTTCTACATTATAAAGATGACATTTTTTAAAAGATCAAAATGATAAATACGCACAGGTCTAACAAAAATATATTGATATATAAATATTTTTTGTGCCCCTGAAACGTAACAACTTATCCATATTTAGAACTTGGCAAATAAAATCTTGTTTTATAAAAGCAAACGATATTAACGATATAAACGATATTTAAACGATATTTAAACGATATTAACTTAAAGCGACAATGATTTATTTTGCAGATTATACATTGGTTGTCAAACATTTTTTTAGTAAACATTTTTTTTAAACATTTAAACTAGTAAACACTTTTTTTAACTTTGTAAACACATTTTGAGCATGAAAGCCAGTCATACCCAATCATATATTAAGCTCTTCGTTTTGAAGCTGTCTGATTTAGAATGTGATGTCCTTAAGCTCAAAAAAAAAGAGTGACATTCACCTTATTTTACATTCATATCAAGCTGCAAAGATTACAAGATTATTAAAATACGTACAGTAGATACAGATGTTCTTTTTTTAGCAATATCCGTTTGGCAAAAAATGTCAAGCAATCAGTTGTGGGTTGCATTTGAACTAGCAAGCATTTCCGTAACATAACAGTGCAAGAATAGGGAACAGTCTTAGACCATTAAAATTAAAAGCTTTACCAGCTTTCCGTGGATTTATTGGTAACGATACAACCTCAGTTTTTGGCACTTTTTAAAGCTCGTAATCTAATGACAGAGAAAGCAATGATGTTGAAAAAAAAATTTGTATTACCAAACGGTTTTGTAAACAAATGTAAATACTGCTTAGAAGTAGTTTGTTACTCAAAAAAATTCTGGCAGATTAGCAACATTCCACTCAAACGTGATGCAGTAATGCAGCATGTGAAGCAGACAGCGTATTAGAAGTATGTTTAAAGTCAAACGTTGATAGTATCTTTACCAAGCCTAAAGTGACTAGGGTTAAAGCTAGAAGGAAGTGATGTTATAGTTTGTACAGATATGGTGCAGTGATTAGAGCGATTGTATTAGAAGTAAAAGATCCAGGGTTCAAAGCAAGCTCTGGGAATATTGGGCGCCATAGGTAAGGAAGAAGGCACAAGTTTTCTAGATAAATGCTCTTCTGCGGTTTTCTGTGGCAAGGTCGTTTGGTTTTTTTTGGGGTACCTAAAAAAAATCCTATATTGATGACGCTTCTTGAGACTGATAAATACTGTCCTAAGTTATTTTGGAGCGGATGTCAGACAAGTTGTACAACATGCCGCTGTTAATGTTCTTTCCAGCTGTGAAAAAGAGTGTTCCAATAATTAAAATGCTGCAATATTTTATAAAAATTTTTTTTATATTTATTTTAAGTTGTTTTAACTTATTTGCTGCTGAAAATGTGCTATTCAGATTGTTAAAAATAGTTAAAAAAAAGTTACTCCGCCAAAGCTGGTTCACAGTACAGTTTTAAAAAGAGGATGGCTGTTATTCATTTACAAATTCTATATTACACGATAACAAGTTTTTTAAGTCGAATATAAACATATAAAATGTGCTTTTGTTTTTTTACCAGAGAAAAGTTTTATAATCTAAAATGGACTGTGGCAGTCACTGATATAGTAGTATAATATTGTGATTTTTGCTATCAGGTCATTTCCTTTATTACAGTTAATACATAATTAATATGAGTTACTTTCCCTGAGATTTTAGTGAGACCTATATGAATAATGAAAATTAATTGAACGGTTTTAAAGTTATTAAGATTTTGATGAATCCGAAATAGCGGTAACCAGCATTTTGGATTTCATGTTCGCTTTGCCCCATATCGCAAAATGATCAGTATTATTTTCTATTGGTAAAAATTTCTTGCTTTTATCCACTTCTGCACAAATTCAGTCGAAAATTATAAAAAAACAAAGTGATAAAACAGACAACTAAAAATGTTAATTGATATTTTTTTTGAAAGAAAATATTATTGCGTGATAAATTTTTTATACTCAGTAATGTATATAATTTAAAATGTAGCGAAGCGCACAATTAAAATAATACTTAAAAAGTAAAAACACAGTCGTGGAATTTCGTTACTTTCCACCTTTTCTTATAACTTTACATAATATAATTATGGCGATTGCATCATGGACACTATAGAAACATAACTATAATGGGACATCATAATTATGTTTCTAGAGTGACATCAGAGGGACATCAGAGACACTCTAGAAACATAAATCTGTTTCTAGAGTCATGATGCAATCATCATAATTAATAATGATGATTGCATCAGAAATACTCTAGAAACATGATTATGCTTCTAGAGTGTCCATGATGCAATCATCATGACTAATTTGATGATTGTACCTGGGACAGTCTAGAATCCTCATTATGATGGGTGCATCAGAGACAATCTAGAAACATAGTTATAATGATTGCATCTGGGGCAGTCTAGAAACATAATTATGATGGTTCCATCAGGAACACTTAATAATATAGTTATGATGATTGCATCAGGGACGCTCTAGAAACATAACATTGTGAGCAAAAATTATTTCAACCAAACGAATTCAACTACATAATTGCTGATTAAAAAAAACGTTTGACAAATATAAAGGGTATAAATAACAAGATATTAGTGGGTATTTTCATTACTTTTAAAGATATTAGTGGGTATTTTCATTACTTTTTGTCTGTATTTACAAGTAAGGGTCCACTCTTTTTTTCAAGTAAGAGTCCACTCTTTTGTTTTTAGAACAAAATGTAACCTGGAGGGGACATATAGGTGAAGTTGAAAATAAAATATCAAAAAATTTAGGTATAATGTACAAAGCTAAGCAATTATTAAATCAATCTTGTTTAAAAAACATTTACTTTTCTTTTATTCATTGCTACTTAAGCGAACATTGCTTAGTGTAGCACTAACGCGACGAAAATAAAAAATTGCTTAGCAAACAAATACAGGATATAAGGATAGTTTTAAACGTAGATCGTTTCTCACACACAAAAACACTATTTAATGAACTCAGCATCCTAACTGTATATAAACTAAACCTCTATCATGTTCTTATTTTCATGTTCAAACTTGACAAAAATATATTACCAATCTTTTTCATTCAATTTTTTGAAAAAATAAATCACATATACCCAACTAGATTTTCAAAATACAACTACATTTCAAAATACAACTACATTATTCAATCCAAAACTTACTATTCCGCTACTAAATTCTTTATTTTAAACCGAGGACCAAAGTTGTGGAGCATAATATTAAATAATGAACTAAAAACTAGTTATTCTCTAAACCAATTCAAAACAAAACATAAGCAATTACTTTCGTTAACTGAAAATAAATGAAATTTTTTCTAATAAAGCTTCTTTAAATTAGAAATCAATAATTAATAGTTAATTAATTAATTACTTTAGATTATTTACTATAGAATTAGATTAATTATTATAGAATATTAGATTAATTACTATAGAATATTAATACATAACTAATCAACATATGTACATATATTTTTATTATTTTAAATAATAATTTTCTTTTTGAGAAATTTATTTTTTATTTTTGCGTTATTTACTAATCTTTTACTTTTATTTTTTACTGTTTATTTGTTTTTACTTTATTGGCAATGTAAAAGTATTATAAATATAGTTAAATAAGTTTAACTATAAACTGCTCTAACAATAAAATGAGTTTTATATAAAATCAAATCTTATTTTTCAAACCAATTCTTAAATGTTGTTTTTGTCATTTTAATATTTTTATTAAATTTTGTTTCTTTTATTACAAAAAAAAAACAAAAACAATTTGTCTTCTTCTAGCCACGGCTTCTATATATTAAAAGCCACCTTTAATAAAAATTTATTTTTATAATATGTAAAAATTTTAATAAATGTTATAAAAAATATTAAAGGGGTCCCTAATATATCGAGGATTTTTCTTACGTAATATATGGATATCAGTTTTTGAAATAATTGAAATAGTAGACCAAATTACTAAAGGATTTGAAAATAATAGCTTCACTTTAGGATTATTTATTGACCTATCAAAAGCATTTGATACGGTTGATCACCTAATTCTTTTGGAAAAAATAAAACCTATGATTGGTTAAAAAGCTACCTCACTGAGAAAAAACAATATGTTACCAGGTCAACTTAATATTTTGTGTGGAGTTCCGCAAGAGTCAATTCTTGGTCCATTGCTTTTCTTGATTTATGTAAATGATTTTAATAATGCATCAGCTAAGCTTAACTCAATAATGTTTGCTGACGACACAAATCTCTTCCCTTCAAACTGTGACATTAATCAACTGTATTCTGACATGAACTCTGAACTAATGAATGTAGATGAATGGTTTAAGGCAAATAAACTTTCACTCAATGTAAATAAAACAAAATATACTTTATTTCATAAAAAATCACAAGATGAAAAAATTCCTTTACAATTACCTGATTTGATTTTAAATGATACACTAATTAGTAAAAATGATTCAATAACATTCTTGGGAATTCTTATTGATGAAAATTTATCATGGTTTCCCCATATTAATTATATTCAATCAAAAATTAGTAAAACAATTGGTCTAATGTACCGTATTTGTCCATGTGTAACATCAAAAAGTCTGAAATTAGTATATTTTGGCCTAATACATTGTTTCATATACTATGCCAATATCACATGGGCTAGTACTCAACCAACAAAACTTAAAAAAATATTTTCTTTACAAAAACATGCATGCAGACATATATATATATATATAAAAAAAAATACGAACATGCAAAACCATTAATGGAAGACATGAAAATGATGAATATATGTGAAATCAACATTTACCAACACCTAATTTTTATGTGTAAATGTAACAGCAGCTTGATTCCAAAAAACTTTAATGATAAATTTACAATAAATGTAAACAAAAAATATTCTCTTAGAATAAATCAATGGAATACTTATAAACTACCAAGAATTAATAGTAAGTATTCTGAATATGGAATATAATACCGTGGACCAAAACTATGGAACACTTTTCAAAAAACAAAAAATTTAAGTACTGTAAAATCATTAAATTCCTTTAAGTTTATAATAAAAAATGAAATTTTTAAATTAGATAAATAGTTTTCTTGATTTTTCGAAATGAAAAACGAATTCCATTATTCTTAGTTTTTTTACTTGTAAATTGGCTCTTATTTTGATATTTAACGTTGCCAATATATTTTAATGAATATTGATAAAACTATATGATGTTATTTACTTTCTTTATTTAATGGAAATATTTATGCAAGCTTTAACCTTTTTATTATATTGGAGATACTATTTTTTTTAACTTGTAAAGCCCACCTAGGGGCTCTATGAAAAGATTGTGATGACTTTAGTCATCCGTATCTTTTTTGAGCCCCTGCCTGTTTATTATAAATTCACTTTTTTTTGTATGTAAACGCTCCTTTGTAATTATATTTCTTATTATATAAACAGCAAATATATATTAAATAAAAAAAATAAAAAATAAAAAAAAATTTCTTGATTTTTTGTAAATGAAAAACATGCATTTTTTTTATCTTAATACGATTTTCTAAAATCAATACCTTGTTTAATCAGCCTAAAACAAGTTAGAGTTATTCTGACACATCATGGATTACTAAAACAAATTTATTTATTGTTTCAGTAATATACTTATTTTTTTATAGTGGTGAGGACGGACGGAAAATAAAGTAAAACAATAAAATTATAAAAAAGTAATATAATAATCAATAAATTTATTTTAAATCTCTCTTATTTATTAAAATTTAAAAGTTTTAGAAATAAAAGCAAATATAAAATACAAATCAAAAAAACATTGGCTGTACCCTCATATTATATTAGAGAGATAATTTTTTAAAACCCATATCGTTACTTTCTAAATAAATTAATGATGTCGTAATATTTTTCATCAGGTCGATTGCGCAATGAACTAAATGTATGCACGAGCAATGACAACCAGTTTCTTCAATAAACTCAAGCGAACTTTACTAGTTCTGTTGACATAGCATAATTATAACCATTTAGTATCTACAAATAAGTAAATATTTCCCAATGGACACAGGACGTCCATAAATGTCCATAGGACAAACCGTTTAGGTTCAAAAAAAATCCAAATTGGTACGTCTTTGGACGACTAAACAGGTACCATTTTGGACTAGGACGTTTTTTCACGTCCAAAATTGTCCAAGTACATTCTCGGGAAAACGTTAAATCCAATCCGTCAAAGTGCTGTTAGAACAGTTTAAAAAAATTCTAGACCCGATTACGGCATTTACAATGGGATATAAATGTTATCAAATTGATATTAAACGAAAATATTAATAATAACATGATTAATAATAAATATTAAATACAAATGTTATTAAATATTATTAAAAATCCTAGTGTTTCTTTTATTGTAAAGTACAACTATTTTTCCTTTGGAGATTGCATCGGTCAGTAAAATTTAGATTGCATTTTGAAGGATTGGATTTAAGCCCGTTCTCCATTCAGAACTTTTTGCGCTTTGGAGGAGCGGAAAAGTTCTTTAAGCATGCGCAAAAAGTTCTGATTGGAGAACAGGTTTAAAAAAACTGTTTGTGCATGCTCAAAGAACTTTTCCGCTTCTCCAAAGCGCAAAAAGTTCTGAATGGAGAACGGGCTTTAGTGTTTTCCGCATTATTGGATTTACTTTTACGCATGCGTGAGTATAAAATTTTTTTTTTTCGTTGGCAAACGGACATGTTTTTTTAAACTAATAAAATCAAAGTGAATAAATTCAAAATCACTCAAATAAAAGAAATTTTAGATATGCACGAGAACCTACAACTGAATTGTTTCAGCGATAAATTCGAAAAAATGGAGCAAAAAATACTTGCAGTTGAAGAAGAAAATAAAATCTTAAAACAAGAAGTTTATGAAAATCGGTGGAATTTGTTAGTGAAAAATATGAAAAAATATTTTAGTTGATGTTGCGGAATCTAAAACGAAAACAGCAACAAATAAAAATTGAAAGTAGTGAAATGAAAGATAAACTAGCTGAACTGAAAGATCGAAATCGGCAAAATAACCTCAGGTTTAATGGTCTTCCAGAGAGCGAGAACGAAAGTTGGGAAGAAAGTGAAAAAAAAATACAGGAACTTTTAAAAAATGAACTTGAATTCAAAGAAAATATAAATATTAAGAGAGTCCATAAAATGGGAAAAAAAGAAACAAGAGGTTCAAAAAAAACAGAACTATTATAGTAAAATTTTTAAATTACAAGGATAAAAAAGTGGTTATGGATAATTATTTTAAATTAAAAGTTTAGACAGATCACATTTATGTCAACAAAGATTTCAGTGAAAAAACGACGAAGATAAGATAAAAGTTGTTTTTAGAAGCAAAAGAGTTGCGAAAGAAAGGGAAATTGGCAATGATGACTTATAATAAATTAATTACGCGTTGAGATTTGATAGAAATTCTTTTATTTGTTTTTTAGTTACTAACTATAACTAAAATGGCTTCAAGTGAACTAAATTATGCAATAACTTCTCTAAATTTTTTCCAAACAAATAATTTTGTTACTGGTAAAAATTCTGACCCAGATCAAAATTATTTTAATGAGGCTCATTCTTTGCAGAGTAACTGCTCTTATTTTTCTAACAATGAAATTTCTTGTGCGCGACCAGTTAAATGTTTTGCATACTAATGTAAGAAGTATGAACAAAAATTTTGAAGCTTTTTTTAATTAATATGGAGGATATTCTCAATATTTTTAACGTAATTTGCATTGCAGAAACTTGGTGCAATTCTAATGAAGCCAGTTCTAACTCAAATTTTTTATTGCCAAGTTTCACTGTTATTTTATTAGAGCGTAAAACAAAAAAAAGGCGGTGGCAGTATTTTTATTTATATAAAAGAAAACCAGCAGTTTGTTAATAGGCTTGACTTAACCGTTTCTGATGACGATAAAGAGGTTTTAACAATTGAAATATTATCAAAAAAAAAAAATTTAAAATATACTTTTGAGTTGCTGCTATCGCCAACCAACTGGTGTAATTAAATATTTTAATACTTATTTAAATGAAGTTATTTTTAAAAAAAGTAACCACGAAAATAAATTAAACTATTTAATTGGTGATTTAAATTTGGATTGTTTGCAGTATCACGTCAAATACAACATTAAAGAGTTTTACAATGACTTATTTACAAACGGAGCGTTTCCGATAATAACATAACCGACAAGAATTATTGAATCAACGACTTTATTAATTGACGATATCATAACAAGTGATATTTTTAATCATTTTCTTAAAAAAGAAATCATTAAATGCGATATCACAGATCATTTTGTGATTTTTTTCTCCATAAATACAGACACTAAACTAATACTAAATAAAATAAAAAATAACTTTTGTCAACGTATTTTTGTAAAACAAATTTAGCATCATTTAATCACCAATTATCTATGCTGCATTGGCAACATATTGATCATTCTCATGACAAAAAATTAACTTAAAGCCATTTTCTTAAAACATTCTACGATATTTATGTATAAATATCGTAGATATTTTCCTAAAATATTTACGATATTTAAATAATTACGAAAATTTTTCCGTAAATTTTCCTAAAATTGAAAATAACCAAAAGCTCAAAAAAATAGCATCCCTATGGATAACAAATGTGCTGAGAAAATCTTTCAAAATTAAGCAAAAGTTATATATTAAGTAGTTAAAATCCAAATCAGTTAAAAATAAAACCATTTACAAAAATTATGTTTGAGAATTCGAAAAGACAGAGAAAAAAAAAAAAAAATTAAAAATATTATCTTACTTAAAAAAAAAAAAAAAAAAACTCAAAACGCACTTGGCAAGTTTTAAGAGAAATCACTGGTAAAGCTAAAACTAAACCAGGCGCTTTGCCTAACGGTATTAAAGTTAATGGTAAAGTTTAATATGCTTTAAGCGATATTGTAGTTGAATTAAATGAGCATATTTTTTTAGCGGGGCTTAACTTAGCAAAAAATATTTATTATACTAGTAATTCTTTTGAACTTTTACCTCAAAAAATGACAAATCTTAATTGCATCGAAATATCCTTTAAGGAATTTCAAACTGCTTTCAAAACAATTAAACCAAATAAAGCATTCGACGGTACTAACGGAAACGTTGTTATTCTTACAATTCTTAAAAAATAAATTCTTACAATTTTATTTAAAAAATTCTATTTAAAACCTTTTCGTCTTGCGTTAGCCAAGAAGTTTTTCCTGATCAACTTAAAATTGTCAAAGTAACGCCAATATTTAAAGGAGGGGATGCAACTAATGTAAACAACTATCACGCTATCTCTGTTCTTCCTATATTTTCAAAAATTTTAGAGAGAATCTTATATAACAAAATCAACACATCTTTCTGTAAATAATATTTTATTTAATAATCAAAATGGTTTAAAAAAAATAACTCCACAGAGCATGCAATATTTCAGTTTACACGTAATATGAACGAGTCGTTTAATAAATCTGAATATACTTTAGGAATTTTCATTGATTTATTAAAAGCTTTTGATACTATTGACCATCAAATTCTTATTAAAAAGCTCGAATTATATGCAATCACAAGAGTCGTTTTAAAATGTGTAAAGAGTTATTTAAATAATCGTGTTCAGTATGCACACATTGACGATAAATCACAAAAAACGTTATTAAACATTACTCGGACCTCTTCTTTTTATTATTTAAAATATGTCAATAATCTCCATAAAGCATCCAGCCTGAGGACAACAATGTTTGCCGACGATACAAATTTATTTTTATCGCACAGCAACATTACTATATTATTTGAAATTATGAGCTTAGAATTTAAATAAGTTTCTGACTGGTTCAAAGTAAATAAACTTTCAGTAAATATTAACGAAATTAACTGGACTCTTTTTCACCCAGTAAAAAAAAAGAGTAAAAACTACTCAGTTTCTAGGAATATATATTGATGAAAATCTTACATGGAGATAGCACATCGAAAATTTAAGCATCAAAATATCAAAAGTATTGGAATATTATACAAATCAAAAAGCTATTTAAACATGCGCACTTTAATGTAACTATATTATTTACTTATTCACTGCCATATTAACTATGCAAATATTGCGTGGGGCAGTACTAACAAAAGTAAACTGGAGCCTCTTCGTGGTCATCAAAAACATATAGTACGTATAATTAATTCTTATGATCAACAAACTCATTCAAAGCCTCTCTAAAGAAAAATGAATGTTTTAAACATATATCAACTTAACGTAAAAAATATTCTTTGTTTTATGTAGGGGAGATGGGGGCGCATTGATCATCGTTGCAGTATTTTGAAAACTGCTAACAACCCGATCTAGATATAAAAACTTATTAATTACTAAACTTAACTAGAACAATCTGTCTTAAAGTCAAAATAAATGTTTTAATAAAAAACATTAATGAACGTGGTATATTTCAACATTACAACAACTCTTGCAAAAGATCAATGTACCCCATGCAATGAGGTACTATGATCTCCGATATGAGGCGCTTTGATCTTATATGAGTAACATTATTTACATGTTTAATACTGCTATACCTAAGTGCTACAAATGCATTAGTTGAAGGGTATTAGTGTATATTTTATAATACATCTAAAAAAAAAAGTAAAATTTAAAACATATATATATATATATATATATATATATATATATATATATATATATATATATATATATATATATATATATATATATATATATATATATACATATCATTACAACCTAATACACACCAGTGTATAAAGTTTACATTAGAAGAATAACCACAATTCTATCTATGAAAATAAGCCCGTTATATACTACAAACATATATATGTGTTAAGTTTTACAAAACTTGAAGCTTATAAAGTCTATAAGAATACAGTATTTTAAGTTTACAAAGAAAATACAAGAGTCATACAAGACTTTTATTAGAACTAAAGTTTACAAGATTGTTTTTTTATATTATCATCCTTTGTCAAAGTCAAGTCGTGATGCTGCTTTTACATTACATTGTTTTTTGTTCCTAAGCAAGTAGTTTTTAATTTTTCCCTTTTTTTTATCTTTTGCGATGAGTTTCTTTTGTTGGTTGATTTGTTTTAGGGTTTTCTTTTCTTCTGACAAACGAATTTCATTTCTGATTGGAGTATCAGTCAAAATCCTTGTTTATAATTGCCTACTTTTAACACTTCTTTTTCAAGCAGATGCTTTCGGGTAAGGTTTCAAAACTTCAGGTGAGAGTAATGAAGCAATGCTTGGTGTACATCATGAAACAAGCAAAACTTTTTCATGATGTACTACAGGCATTTCAGGCTCCATGCCCCCAACATGTGCTACAGTCATTTTAGGTTCCACAAGAATTGTGTTTACTACATTTGGAGCAGCACGATCTGTAACTGATGATGGTAAATATTCATCATCTTTAAAAATTTCTGGATTAAATGGCTCAATGCCAGCTACTTGAAATCCTCTCTGTATATTAGATGGTGAGAAAGCTTTTGTATATGGTTCGCAAACTATTGAAATAATATCATAAATGGTCATAGGTCTTGGATTTGTGACCATCCAATTATCACACGCAGCATTTTAAAACCTTTTTAATGGTTCAAAAACAGTTTTATCCAATGGTTGCAATTTATGGGTACAATGGGGAGGAAAACTTAGCATTGTAATTCCATGTTGAATTGCAAGATCCAAAGCTCTAATAGAAATATGACTTTTATGGCTGTCCAGAAGTAACAAAACTGGAAATTCATGAGAACAGTTTGAATACCTCACAAAATGTTTTATCCATTCTATAAAAATGTCTGAATTCATCCAACCAGAAGGATTTGCAAATCCCACGCATCCAGGAGGACCTTCCTTTATCATGTAATTATGAAATTTGACCCTAGGAAAAACAAATAATGAAGGAATAGAGTTTCCAATTGCATTTGAAGCACAACATACAGTTACTAATGTTCCTCGTTCTGCAGATGTGATTCTTCCTACTTGTTTACTTCCTTTACCTGTTAACACTTTTACTGGCTTTTGTACTGTTGTTAAACCAGTTTCATCAACATTATATATGCAATAAGGATCAAACTTATATTGATTTCTTACTGTTTTTAGATTTCGGAAAAATTCTCCAACAGTGTGTCGGTTAAAGGCAGTTGATCAAGCAAAGCTAGTTGCTTCAGGTGTTCGTAAAGACAACTCTGGTTGTCTTTTCAAAAAACCTTGCAACCAATCGATCCCTGCAATTTTATTCTTGATCCATGATGAAAGGCAAATCTTATTATTTTTTACAGCAAACTCGTATGCCAATAATCGTGTTGACTTAGTTGAAAGTCCATAGTTCATTTTTGATGCAAGTAGTAAATAACTTGACAAACTTTTTTCATCTTCTGCAGTAAAAACATGTTTATTGTTGTAATTAGGCTTTAAAGATTCATTTGGGTTGAGCTTCTTTTTATTACAACATCTTTTTAAGGTCATTCGATTTATGCTAAACTTGCGAGCTACAACATTCACTGGTCTGCCCTCTAAAACTTCATTAACAGCTGATTTCATTGTATCACATGATATAGCAACTCTGTCTGTTTTTTTTTTCTATACCTAACCATTTAAAGATCTGAAAATTTAAAAAAAAGTAAAATAAAATGATTGTTTAAGAAAAAAATTTTATATAATAATATTATGTAAACTTATGTAAAACTTATGTAAAACTAAAAACTAATGTTAGTTTCTAATATTAATATTAGTTTTTAACACTATTACATTTTAAAAATAAAATTTTAAAAGTTTATATAAAGATTTTTTATACGTCATAAGTTTAAATGCATAAAATTTAAACAAAAAACTTAAGTCTTATAATATAAGTTATATGGGGCACTTTGATCCTCCGATCAATGAGCCCCGCATAGTCAACGATCAATGTGCCCCATTAGGTACAGTTGATATATTGATGCCAATAACTTCTATAAATACAGTAACCAACTCAAAAAAACAAATTTATTATAAACTTAACACATATGATTTTACAATAAATTGGTTGTAAAGTCATACGGAAATCTAATTAAAAATTTATTTGAATTTGTTTACAGTTTTCAAAAATCACTTTTCATGATGAAAAACAGTCTTTTCAATTTTCTTAACGCTGAAGTTGATCTTATCAAAAATTATTACGATTAAGCAATGAAGGGTAGTATAATGGTTAATTAAATTGTAATCTCTATTAAATTAAGGCAAAAGTAAACGAGTAAAAACTAAAAGATCATACTGCCCCGGCGATCAATGCGCCCCCATCTCCCCTACTAATGTAAAACGAAATTATCTCTGTCTGCTTTTCATAGTTTTTTTTTAAAAAAACAAAAAAGTAAATACGATCTACGAAATCATGATTTTTTGATGCAATCATTTTTTAAAACTAATCATTGTAAATTTTGCGTATCAATTCGTGGACCATATCTTTGGAACAATATTGTCTTTAATAACTTTGATTTTTCTTTTGAATGGAATTACATATCTTTTTAAAAAAAGTTGAAAAAAGTAGTTTTTGAAATTGACAATATATAAATGTACTTTTAAACATTTTGAAATTCTTTTTAACTATTATTTATATCGGTTTAAGGGCTGTCCATTAATTACGTCAACAAAAGAAGGGGGAGGGGGTCTAAATTTTTTTTGACATTTGTTGATAAGGGGGAAGGGGAGGTCATGAAAAGTTGACGTCAACACTTTTTTTTTTTTGAACGTATTACTTTTTTTTATAAATTTTAAAAAAGGAAAATTAGGCAGCATTTGCAGTTCTGTATTACATAGTCGGTATGTTAATTACTATCCTATAATTTATATTCCTACTTTCTAAAAACCGTTTTGTGCTTTAAAAAGACCCGACATACAGAACAAAATAACTATACACAAGACTCGTAACGCTATTATTTTTTCAAAGTTATTGTTGTCTCAGTCTGCTGTGCATTCAAAAAAGATTCATGTAACTTACATTGTAAATGCATTGTCTACATAACATTGTTTAAACGTTCATACAAGAGGTACAACCTGCAGCTCGCAAAAGCCTGTAATTTTTTCGATGTATTTAGCTACATCTTGACATCGAAATATTATTATCTTGACATGCACAAATATTAGTCTAATCAGGGATGCAGAGTCCCAAAAGGACTCCGCTTTTATATCTCTGTTTTTTACTGGTCACTGCCCAGTAAGCACAGGACGTTTTTAAAGCGTTTTAATTCCGTTCAATTTACGGTTGGACGTTAAAAGAACCAATACAATCGTTTTTAAAACGTTTTTTTTCAAACGTTTTTTTTAATGTTAATTTAAACGTTTTTTTTTAGCGTTTTTTAAACGTTTTAATTTTTTTATTAACTGACGAAATTTCTCAGTTAGATTATAAACGTTTTTAAAACGTTTTTTTAACGCGATAAAAAAACTTTTTTTAAACGTACGGCAATATTTATAAGAGTATGTTTACGCAAATAATGGCGTGACCTTCGATAAGGACGAACGGCTATTTCCTGAGATCGATCCCTGTTTTGATTGGTTAAAAATTTTGAGTTTCGCAGAGTCCGATTTTGAAACATCTCGTTAGCCGGACTCTAAGACTTGAGGAAATTTTTAACGCATGCATTGTTTTAGTAGGTTTAAATTCTAAACCTTGTTTTAAATTTAAAAACAACGCGCGTTCTTCTAATAGCAACTAGTTAGGTGAACTTAGAACTTGTTTATTAAATTTGAAAAATAATAAATTACAATGGTGAGTTTTTCTATTAATTATAATAATTCTTATATGATGAAAAAAGATTATAAAAATTCTTTTATAACAAAATCTTTTATTTACCTTCATTCAAAATAAATAGAAGGTTATAGAAGTCCATGTTTACATTTACATTAAGATATATAAAAAGTTATAGATTTCTATCTTATATTTGCGATGTCATTATAATATATCTATAATCATATTCATAATATTGATATAAGAAGAAATGAATGTTTATCATTTATACATTTTTGTTCTATTTATACTTTTATATTCTATAATAATGATATTAGATAGGATGTATGCATATTAATTATAAATTTTATTCTATATTGATTATATCTGTATAGAATTAAATTCTTTCATAGATAGTATATATACATAACTAATACAAAATATGTTATATTGATTAAAATGTTGTCTACTAAACTCATTAATAAAAGTCAGTTCATGTGGTTAGAAATTATAATTGTAAAGATGTGTTCAAAACAAATTCCTGAAAAATTTCTAATGAATAATGTATCAAAGCAAGTCATGCTTTTGTTGAGAATAGTGAGTGTTTTTTCTTTAAAGTATTTGCTACCTTAACATCAGTTGATCAAATGGTCAAATGAATCTCTTTTCATAATAAAATTGCTACTAATTATCATTTTGTAGCGTGCATTTTAGTTATCAAAGTGATAAATAGCGATAGCTTGCCTCATAAGCGAGAAGTTCTGAGATCAATCCACCACGCTCCTGGTAGTGCTTTGCTTAACTTGTGAACCTTGACAAACAACTTTAAAACAATGTTAGAAACAATAAAACTTTACTGAGAAAATTGCCATAATTATTAAAGATAAAATAAAAATGAAAATGCAAGTTGATGGAATAATTGTCTTCATTAATTTCATTACCAAAAACTGCTCAAGAATTTGAATTTATAAATAGCAATGTTTAAATAGGATGATTTAAAAGGTAGGTCCTACATTTTAATAAAAACTTTAAATGCACAATATCTTGTGAAGACACTCTAGGTCTATGTTTTCTTCAATATTGCGAACCTACTTTTGTATCATTCAAAATATAGCTAACCGTCTGTGAATTTTCCAGTTACATCTTTTTAATTATATTAAATATAACTACAAAATTTTATGGAGTTATTAAATTAAAATCCATTATATTACCCAGATGTAGTTTCATATATGTCTTTTTTTCAGATGTAGTTACATTTGGAAAAAAATAATATAATGCGATATATTAACCAGATGTAGTTTCATATGGTTTTTTTAAGATGTAGTTACATCTGGAAAAAAATATTAAACATAAATGCATTCTTTTAGCCAGTTATAATTTCATATATGGATTTTTTTTCGATGTAGTTACATCTGGAGAAAATTCTTCCAAACATTGTTGGAGAAAAATTACCAGATGGATTACAGGCTGGGAGAAAATTACCAGATATAGTTTTAATTACCAGATATAGTTACCAGATATAGTCTTCCTGAAGATGTTGTTAGGGATCATTGAATTTTCAGATAATACTGAACAAATGTTGATGGAATAAAAAAAATACAGATGATCTTGAACAAAAGTATACAAATGATCATAGACTACTCTACAGATGTTGTTGGACAAATGTAGTAATCTTTTACTAGGTTTTATAATTAGGATAAAGTATTTTATTTGCATAATTAAATTGAACTGTATTAATAAAATTTAATTATCAAGTTTTTAATTAAGTTAGTAAAATTTTCTTAAAATTAAAGTCGAAAGCAACAACAAGCTAACATCTAGTTTTATAAAACATCTTTAATAAATATTTTGATTGTGTTTTTAAAGCTGAATTAGGTTTTTCCAAGCTCTATGCAATCATGTTAATTATATACAAGTATGCAGCCAAAAAAAAAATATCAATGATGGTAAAGGTATTTCTTAAGAAGTTCATATATTTTGCATTTTGTTTTATAAATATAGTTGACGGGGTCTTTAAGTTAGACTTGGCAGTTCTGTTCTTTTTATATTCGATTTATAACGTTATGAAATAATGTAAAAACAAAGCAGTTTTAATTTTTATAGTTTTAATTATATGCAGAACCAGGAATAATAATATTATAAGTAGGTCCTCTTATATTTCTTTTAGAGCACAATCTCAGTGTGTATGCACTGTAAACAATAGTATCAACTATTGTTTACAGTGCACTGTCTTTCAGTATTTTAATGAAGAACGAAAAAAAAAAAATTTTGCAAGTTTAAAACATTTTTACAATCCAGTTATGTAAACAATGTCATGAAGTATATCTACACTTGAACATAAAATAATAAATTATTACATCATGTAGAGTAATGCAGGATAACTGGATCTACAGCAAAATGTTGCATGGTTTGTTTTGTTTTCAAAGATACATATAAAATATATATATATATATATATTTTAAAGAAGTAAAAGTAATAGATGCAAAAACAAAAAAAAAATTGCGAAAGCTACATCTGTTGTGTAGTCCTAGATCATTTATATTTTTCTTTAACTCCAACAATATTTGTCCAATATTATCTGGAAATTCAATGACCCTTAGCAACATTTTTAGGAAGATGTAACTACATCTAAGAATTTTCCTAAAGTCCAATAACATCTGGAATATATATATATATATATAAATATATATATATATATATATATATATATATATATATATATATAAATATATATATATATATATATATATGATATATATATATATATATATATATATATATATATATATATATATATATATATATATATATATATATATATATATATATTAATAATAATAATAATAATAATAATTAATGCTGTTGAGATAAAGCGCCAGACAATATCTATGACAGCTGGTATAAATTAATTAATGAACAAGTTAGTTCAGTCACTAAATAATAAAAAACGTTAATAATAAGCTTTCTTGGTTTTTATCTAGTTTTTTATTTCTTCTAAGTCGACCGATTGCAAGTTTAATTTGAAGCTTTTAACTGTAGTAGATTGAACAACTTCGGCTGGTAGACTATTCCATCCATCGACAACTCTATTGCTGAAAAAATATTGCCTTTTCAAACAATTTCTGACCAATTCGATGTTTTGCTCCTCTAATGTTAGCTGCAGGACCTGATGAGCAAGTAGAGTTCATTGTTTGATTTTGTTTAATATCAATGATTTCAATACCTTTAAATATTTTGAATTGCTGGATTAAATCGCACCTTAGCCTTCTAGTCTCCAAAGTAGTCAAACCCAAAATTTCCAATCTTTTTTTGTACTCAAGATGTCTTAGCTCCGGTATCATTTTGGTAGCTCTTCGTTGGACTTTTTCTAGTTCATTAATATCTTTTGTATAATACGGACTCCATGCTTGAATTGAAAACTCCAAATTTGGTCTAACATATGTACAATACAGTGTTTTTATTAGATCTTTATCCTTGTACTTGAATGTATTACTTAGTAGTGAGAGTATACTATTTGCTTTACTAGCTGCATATTTTACTTGTTTGGCCCATTTTAAATCACTTGATATATCAACACCAATGTCTTTTTGTAATTTTGACTTTTCAATTTCCATTAATGTATTGTTATCATTCATAAAATATGAATATTCGTTATTATTTGAACCAAAGTGCATAATTTTACATTTTTCAAAATTTAATCCTAATTTCCATTTTGTTGACCATTTGTCAAGTTTATTCATATCATTTTGAAACAATTGTGAATCATTTTGAGAAGAAATAGGTGCAATTATCTTATTATCATCAGCATATAAACGACATTCATTAATAAAATTTTCTGGTAAATCATTTATTAATACCAAAAAAAGGAGAGGACCTAGAACAGACCCTTGTGGTACACCACTAAGTACATCAACCCAATCTGTCACACTTTTACCTAAAACCACTCTTTGTTTTCTGTTAGCTAAAAAACAGACTATCCACGTAAGAAGTTTACCAGAAATACCAAAAGGGTAATTCCACATCAAATCACCCACTCCATTGAACCATGTGTCTTCTTTTTGTTTTATATTTTGACACATGATTCCTATTTATAAAAAAATATTGCATGCAAAATTTCAGCTAAAAATGTCAAGCGGTTGACAAGATACAGCAAATTTAATTTGGACCTGGTTTCTCAAAATGACCCGGTTTTCATAACATTCTGAAAAGTTGTTTTTCTCAATAAAATAAGAAATAAAAATGACAAAAATATAAAAATATACATTTATAATGGTTTTTTAATGCTGAATTCAATAAATGTACTTAAAATGCTGAAATGTTAGAGGAACATCCTTAAAAATTAATAAATCAACTAGTTTATATAATCTAACTTTAGGGCCCAATATCTCAAAACACCCCCGTCAAATTTTTTTTTTTTTTGCTTTCAATATTTTAAGCTAGTTATAATCTTACTAGGCACAAAAAATCTAACTGGAAAAAAAACTGAAACATATAGAACTTTAATTTTAAAGATGTATAACTTTTTTAAGAAATTCCTAAAAAATGTTTATAAATTCAATTAAAATAAATTATTCCTAATTTACAAAGTTACTTAAATATACAAGATTTTTAAAGGTATCGAATGTGCAAGTTATTTTGACTGTATTTGTAATAGTTCACAATATTGTTGCCATTTTACTTGCACTTCTTCTATTTCAACATTTTCAAACACATAGTTTGTACCAGAACTAGAGCAAGCTTGTGGAACAGATAGTTTTTTCAATATATTGATGTTAGGAATAAAACAGTGGTTGTCTTTTTCAGGCCAGTTAAAATAGATTGATGGACCTCTTGGGTGGAGAAACTTAACTTCAGCATCTACTTCTTCTAGGTTGATTTCAGTTACAATGCCGATCCACCACTTATCATCATAAACTACCGCAACATAACCTCCTAAAGTGACAGTATCAGGTTCAAATATATGTTTTTTTTTAAGATTGTGAATTATTGTATATTTAGTGTCTGTACTACACCTCTTCGCCCCAACCCTATTATCTCCAAGATGTATAAATTGATGAAAGCAACGAGTACCTGGTAGAGTTGTTACATCAGTGTACCTTTCTTTTTGCTTTTCACGTTGCAATTGTAAGTCCAATCCCTTTATGTAAATGAAGTTAACAGCCTTAATTTTCTCAACACAAAATCTCAAAATGGATAAAAAACAAAGTTGCAATGCACAAATGTAATATCATTTATGAGCACAATCAATAAAGAACCCCAAATTTAATTGGGATACCAATTTTTCCGGCAACGTTAAAAGAGGAAGATGATGTTGTGACCCCCTCCTCCTCTCCTAATTAAACGAGTGCTGCAACAATAATTTTTAATAATCATTTATGTTAATCATGTTTAGTAGTATCCTATTATAAAGTATTGATTTAAAGGCATTTTTTTTGAATACATGAATTTACTTGTGGACGATGTTACTTTAGATTCAATAAGAAAGCTATTTTACTTAAGACTTTAACAAACCCTTTTGTTGCAAATACCACGCTAACAGTAAATAATTATTGAAAATTGTTTAAAGTATTTTAAACATTTATTAACTATATTTTAGTAAATTTAATTTTAGTGTTTAAATGTTTAAATACCTTAAACTAGGGCTGTACCGGATTTCGGCTCCGGCTCCTGCTCCGGCCGAAATCTGGCCGTTTTTACAAATCCGGCTCCGATTCCGGCCGGATCTATCAGTAGAAATCCGGCAAATCCGGCTTCGGCCGGATTTGAAAAAATTAAATCCGATACAGCCCTACCTTAAACTATTTTTAATCAATATTTACATTAAATAATATATTAAATCATGTAATATTTGTAAAGTTAAATAGTTTTAGGTCTTGTATTTAAATTAAAAACATAAGCATTTAATAAACAAATTTGTTAAGCATTTAATAAACTATTTGAAAAAATAACATAAACATTTAATAAACTTATTTACTAATTATTTAATTTTAAAATTTTGATTTAAATATTAGCAAACCTGTTCATTTAACTTTTACTAAAAGTTAATAATTTTTAAAATGGTTTTAAGGCGCCTTCTAAATTAAAGATAATTAAAAAAGAGATAATTGCGGTAAACAAAGTTTTAAAAATGAAATGTTTTTTTGAATTAAAAGCATATTATAAATTAAAAAACATTTAAAAATATATATAAATTTTATATATAATTAAGTATAATTTAAAAAACTTACGTTTATTTTATTTATATAATTACGTTTACATAAATAAATTACATTTACTGTGTGTCATTTTAAACAGATTTTAATAAAACTTTTATCAAGTTATTGAAATCTTTATTTTTATTATTTTGAAAGTCAAAAAGAATATCGAAAAGAAACAAAATGTTCTGAAAAAGTTTACGCTTCGTTTTTTTATTTTCCTCACATAAATTAAAATAGCAAGCTAAAGATCAAAAGTTCATTCATTCAAAAATTAAGCTTGCATGATAGTTATGACAGTTAGTAACTGAAGGCCAATTATGTCGCGTAGTTATGTAAAAAAGTTTTTACATTTTCTTTTTAATTCATTTTATTGTCCTGAAGAAAAAATGAGGCAGCTAAAAATTTATATACTATTGCATTAAAAACTGAATTTTTTTTTTCTATTTTTCATAAAAAAAGAAAATTAAAAAATATAAATTAATTTTTGGGAGCTTTTTTTTGGGCGCCAATACCGGCCAAACAGTACTAAAACACGTCTAGGTTCTTTACTGACGATAATCAACAGATTAAAAAAGTTCATTCAATAGCACACATGGGAGTTTCCAAGAGTATGGAGTTATGCTCGAATTGTCCATTGGGCAGTATAGCCATGACTTATGGACTGATAAAAGAATGCATATTTTGCATGCACTGGACACTAATTTTCTGAAGGCAAGCTCCAAAATTTTCTTTTGGATTTTCATCAAGTCAAAGAAAGGCAAAACGGCCAGTTAATTGCGGATAAGTTAAATAACATCATTTGAGCCAAATCAACTCAGAACAAAGCTAGAATATGTTGTTACCAATTAAGCCTCAAATAAGAAAAAATCTTTTGATGTGCTCAGTGAGAGACAGACAAATAAGAGTGAAGGAGAATATGAACATATTGTTATAGGTGATTATAAAGATATGTGGAATGGTCTGCATGAAGAAAACCAAGTCATTGTAGCTTGATAGCTTTGTAAACAAAGCTATCAAGCAACATGCAACTGAAAGGTTAGCATGCTGTGCATATTTATTGTAGCTGTGTGTTGAAGATGGACTAACGGGTCACAACTTAAATTTTGCCCAACTTTTAAAACAAGATATCTCAGTCATTTTACAATTTTTTTTTAAACGGTTTTTTGCATTTTATAAACAACAATTTTAAGTGTTAGAAAAAATGTCTTTTAAAGTTTTTCGATTCCATTCCTTCTGACAAAATCGAGTCTTTTGTGTACCGAGCTGAAGGTGCGGTGTATAAGGTCTTTGTTCAAATTACGAAGGCAAAGACTGACTCTAGCTTTGAGTTGAGTGATAGTTTTAGCCTGCCAGTCCTTCTCATACACTTTCTGCTTCAAAAATCCCCAAAAATCCTCAATTGGCCTGACATTCGGGACGTTTGCTGGGTTGTCTTGTTTTTGTACAAAATTGACTTTTTTGTCTCTGAGGTCGGCGTGGACTGAGTTTGCATAGTGGGAGCTAGCTAAATCGGGCCAGAATACATATTTACCATCCCTATAGTATTTGTTTATAAAAGGAATCAACCTCTTTCGTATACACTCGTCATGGTAAATATATTGATTGATTGCCAGGCCAGACTTGAAAAATTTGACACTACTCATTCCTCGAGGTGAAACTGCCACCCAAACAAGTAGTTTTGACTCGTATTTTGCCTTTATTTTGTTCTTCACATCAGTAGGAGTCTTTTGAATATCATCTGAGTAAAATCGGTCATTCCCAGCCAAAGTTGTGTTGGAAAGAGTGAAGTACGATTCATCATCCAAAATAAAATCGACATCACGAAATTTGAGGAAAAGTCGTCCACACTTTGGCCTTGCTAACTTGACTTGTAAGGCTGTCATCTTTGGTTTGACGGTGCATTTTAGACATCTGATATTTGTTCTTTGCAATAGCATCTTTGAAACGTATTGCTGAGTCTTTTTTAGCTTGCTAGCTACTCTTTTCTGTGAGCAGCCCTTCCAATGATTGAAGAAATTTTTCATCTTACATATGTTGTTTGCAGTCGCTATAGTGGTTCGAGGACCGCTTCCTTTTTTCCTAGTTAGTACTTTATTTTGTTCCAGCATGCTAAGCCAATGATTTAAAGTCCTTTTTGTAGCTCCCATGCTGATAAATTTATCAAAAATATGTTTTCGCCCCAGTCCATGGTTTTTTTGATAGTATTTATACAAATTGGATTTCAGATCTTCATACATTATAGCGTGATATTTTTTGAACTACAAATCATACGAACTATTTAAAAATATATTTGAATAGAGAATGCTTTCGAGTATATTCTGTTAAAATTTTAAAAATATACACAAAGCAGATCTTTATTGACATTTTCCCAAAGTTTGGGCAAAATTTTAGTTGTGACCCGTTAACTCATCTGAAAACAGCTAACAGTTTATTAGCCAAATGCTCAATGTTGGCAAATTTAACACATCAAAGCACCCTTTTTCGTGGAGATTTCGAGTTAAAATTTGGAAAGGATGCTCAAAGAATGTTGTTCCTTTGTCACCAACTATGTTACTGCTTTCATGGAAAAAATAGTTCTATTTGCATCAAGCATATATGGAGAAAATGCATAATTAAGCCATAATCTGCCGAATATTACAATATTATAAACCCTCTGCTAGAAAAGCTTTTTTGTCTTCCAGCTTCTTTTGCACCATTAGAGCGGGTATTCAGCCAGAGGGATTTAATTATGTGACCAAAATGTGCCAGACTGGTTGATACTATGTTGAAGAATATGGCTACTGGACTACCATGGCTGCTATACGTTCTTAGATTTTTTATTTGTAGTTTTTTTTTAGCAATACAAAAAAAGTTGTTTTGAAATAAAAAAATTTATCTGTAAATGGTAATTTATTACACCAACTAAGGGCCTAATAGTATACAAACATGTGTGAGCATGAGTCTTGTTGTTTTAGACTTCTTAGGTCTTAAAGCATTCAGTCTTGGTCTTAAGCCCTTTATCTTGGTCTTGGCCTTTTCTGTCTTGACGACTTTTCTGTTAAATAAACCTGTCGATATGAAAAATTCAATGATATTTGTTACAGATATAGTGTATTGTGGTGGATTACTATTTCAAATATTTTAATTCCTTGATTGTTTATTAACACTAACAAAATAGCAACAAAAAATTTTTATTAGTATTTTATTAAACTTTAAAAAAATTTAATCTTCTTACTTTTGTTTCATTTTTATTCTTTATTTGATACCTTAAATTTGAAATCACCAGTTTTAAAATTTTTATTTCCTAATATCTAACTTTTTATATTTCTAAATTGTATGTTTTTATGTGTTTTTAAATGTATGTTATTTTGCTTTTATTTATTTTTTTGTTTATTTAAATTTTTTATAGAAAAGGTACAAATGTTAAAATGAATACATATATTTTTTTTATTTTAGAGTCTGAAATCTTTGTCACTTTTTTGTCAAATCACTCTTGTTGCATTCTTAGAAATGATTTTGAAAGTTAAGCCTCAAAACCTGGTGTTTAACTTTTTAATCATAAACTAAGAGACAAAACAAATTAGGAACTACAAAGTGTGCGGATTTCAAAGTTGAAGACTGCAAAAAAACAAGAACAATCAAAAGCTACTTCAAGGTAAGTTGTAAATTTTTTATTAATACATATCCACTTCCATGAAAGCTGTAAGCAGACATAATAATACATATTATTTAGAAAGTGAGAATTAGTAGTACTAATTTACCTAGCATAAAAGAAAAAGTATGTTATTTATGCTTCATATGAAATAGTAAACAAGCTTAAAGGGTTAATTTTAATAGTGTTCACTTGACATCTGGGTAATGGTAAATCGTCATAACACCATTAATTTATATTTTCAAAATACAAAATGTTTTTAGAATATTATAAAAATTATTTGATTTGCTATATCTTTTCATAGTTTCTAGTTTAGTTTTTTTTTTCTTTAACATCTTTACTTTCAACTAGGCTGCAAGCAACCACTTTTAGAGTTGGAAATTACTGGAAGTGAAAAGATGAAGTTATTAGAGCAAGATAACGATTAACAGACAATTTAAAAGATAGCAAATTATACAAAGTGAAACAAGATGAAGGAAGCAAATTCCAAATAACTGATGTTCGAAGAAAAAAACTAGACTAATAAGATTTTTTAAAGCACTTAGGAACAGTTACTGTAAAAGGATGAGACTTAATTGAATGACCAAAATGAATTTTAGTAGGAGCAGTTTCAACTATGTTTACATAGTTATATATTTACATGTTACAGACTCAGTACTTTTTTTAACTTTCTGAAAACAATACTCTGTTCTTCAATTGTGCTATTCAAGATTTTCTGCTTGCATCTTTATTAACTAATCATTTAATAATTGACCATAAATCCTCCATTGGACTTGATTCTATAACATTGACAAGATTTTTTTTTAGTACAAAAATGACTTTACTTTTTTAAAGGAATCTTAAACAAATAAAGCAAGATCTGGCCAAAACACACATAGATTGTGCCATTGATGTTCCTTTTTATAACTTTTAATACAATCTTCTCAGTAAGTTTTTTTATTGATTGATAGTAGGTTTCTTCAGATTTTTATGATTTTTATGAACATATGAAGCTGATATTTTGAATTTACTAGCTGTGATACTTGATCATGTTGACCATAACATCAATTTTAAAACTTTAACTTTTTTCTGAGGCATTTTATTTTCTTTTTTGCTTGATCAATGGCTTTTAACGTCGTCAGGTTTTTCATTTTCATGTTGAATAAACAATGTTTTAATAAATAAAATATGTTAGTGATTGTAACTTTGTCCAAGTGACAGTGAATGTTATACATTATTATGTAATGTTAATTAACAATTCCAGTCCAATATTATTTAACAAAAATTATTATGATAATAATTTTCTGGTACTTACAAAATTATTTTCATAACATACAATGGTAAACAATTAATAATATTGTATGTATTAAATAATATGCAATACTGTATATATTAATTTATTAAGAAGATTGTATGAATGAACATGGCACAAAACATTGATTCAAGATTCAAATTACTACTCTTCTATTACCATATGTAAATTTTCTGAATTTGTTGTCATTGCCCAGTGCTACCAATTCTCTAACAGATCAGAGAGATCATGACATATAGGGAAGTCGACAATTATTATTTTAGCTTCATATTACTATTATATTTGGTATCATTGTTTTGGTAGTAGCCAATAACTTGCAAGAGTGTGAATCAGATCATAACAGGGAGCATTTGTTTAGTGAAAATATGGTTTTACTTGAACAAGAGGGTAACCATAAAACTTTATTAAACAAACAAGATTTAAAAACAATTTCAAATTGTTAAACAAAAAAATTATTAATTTTTTGAGAAAATCTGGAATTAGTCCAATAAATTTCAAGTCTAAAGCTGATCCCAATCCATCTGTCAATGTGATAAGATAAATTATCAATTATCTTATCACATTGACAGATGGGAAGTTGCAATTGTGTTGTGAGAATTAGTAGTATAAAGAAACACAGATGTATCTCAAATTTGAAAGCAAATTTGGTTAGCTGAAAACATTCTGGCAGATTTGTAAGTCTTTTTTTTTTTACAATGGAAGTTATGAGATCTACCCAAAATATATTTTTAAACACAATTTCCCTTGCATTTCGCTTAAACATTAAGTTTTAGAACCCTAAAAGTCTTCTATTACTTTGTCTATGGATTTTTCATGTTTCCAAATATTCAAGATTCTAATACTTCGAAAACTAGTCTGATAAACATTAGATTCAACATTTATGCTTTGTATAATTAAATATAAAGCATAATTTATCAAATATTAATCAAATATTAATATTAATCAAATAAAATAATATCAAATATTAATATTAATCTAATAAAATAATCAAATAATATTAACCAAATATTAATAGAACCAAAAAAGATTTTTAGATTTCAAACAATAGATAAAATTGTAAAAAATATAAAAAAAACACAGATAAATAATTTACCGAGAAAAATAATTATTTATCAAAATAATAACAAAAACTTGAAAAATACTAAATGAAAACTTACCATTAAATTAAATTGCTTAGGCTTGTTGTAAATCTCAAACTTAATCCCTTTTGGTTTTAAACTATTAGTTTATGATTCAAAAGTTAAACATCAGATTCTGAAGTTTAACTATTTAAATCATTGCTAACAGGAACAGTTGAGGTAGCTATGAACAGTAACCCTAAATAAGACGAGAAAAATTAGATATTGCAATAACACTTAAAATTTGATTGATGTGTGTTTATATATATATATATATATATATATATATATATATATATATATATATATATATATATATATATATTATATATATATATATATATATATATTATATATATATATATATATATATATATATATATATATATATATATATATATATATATATATTTTTATATATATATATATATATATATATATATATATATATATATATATATATATATATATATATATATATATATAATATCAGGGCTCGAACTAAGTGATCACGAATTGCGATATCTGGAAATGCTTCCGGTCTTTAAAATTTTAGCTTTTTAAAAACCATAAAACTGTTTTGATCTCTAAACTCAATAGATATTATTTAATAAGAAATATTTAGGTTGATTATGATATAAAATCTTAATGTAAAACCATATTATCACTATTATTTTTATTATTATTAAAGATTATAATTTAAACTTTATTATTTTAATTTATTTTATAAAACATTAGATAAAACTAGAAAAATAAAGCACGATAAAGTATGTTATAAACATTAAAAATTAAGCACTAATTACAACAATCTAAAGGACTTTAACAGTGATCAAATATTTTAAATAAAAGAAATTGTTAAATAAGATATAAAATACTTTTATATCTTATTTAATATTTTCTTATAAATTTAACGCTTGTAATGCTTTAGCTGATACAAATATAAAATTAAAAGACGGAGGAGTTAATATATAAAAACTAATTTAAACTTTTTAATAGTTACTTTAAAACAAAAAAAAAAGAAACTCTAATAACATATTTTAAAAAAATATACTTTATAATTTTTTTTCTTGTTAAATAATTAAATTGTAATTTAAAACATTTAAATTTTTAAATAAATAATTCTATAAACTTTCCCCCTAAATAAAAATCTATTTTAATGTTTTATATAATGTGCAAGTAGCTTTAGCATTAGGGCTGTAAATCCTGGCTCGTGTTCAAAAATAACTATTCACTACTTTTTTTGTATTACTGTTACTTCCAATCCTAGTGCATGAACTGGATTTTTGCAAAATAATCAAAATAATCAATCCTAGTGCATGAACTGGATTTTTGCAAAATATTATTTTTTACGTAAAAACCCCATTTCTTCAAATGTGCCACCAGCTCTCTTCTATTTCCATTGGTTGCTAAGGTGTTATCAATGTATCCTCTTGTTGATTTAGCAAGTGAAAAATTTTGTTGGCAAATGTATTGTAGTATTGAGCTCATCATCACAGGTGCTAGGTTCAAACCTAAACCCAAAAATGTAAGTGCAGATTGTTGATCTATGTAAATAACATTTTAGTAAAGCCAATATCATTTATGCACATGAATTTGAGGTATGCTCTTTTTAAATAAACCACTAAGTTGTTGCTATTTTTACTCATGAGCCTCCAATCCCTCATTGAATTGGTAATGACATCTGCATCCTTTGTAGATACTTTTACATAGGTGTTAAGTTCGCATTAATCAAGCGCCGATCTTATTTTCTTTTTATTATCTTGAAGACGCACATCAACGGTAGTAATCCTTTAACTTTTCCCATAAATTTGTTGTCATATTTCATATGTATGTCTTCTTATTTCCAACGTTTCCAGTTTCGCTACTAAATCTTTGTTTGAAACATCTGGCACTTCAGGTGCTTATTTAATGTTAATTCTTATATGGTCTTGGTTAATTCTTATATGGTCTTAAATTTTCAACGACAGAGCAGCAAGCAAGTACGCTCTCAATGAATATTGTTTACCATGAAGAAAGAAGTCATCTGCCAAATAAATCGCTTTAGCTGTTCATCTTCATATTGCGGAGATAATAGACATGGATAGTTGGCTTGTTGTTCAACGCATTTAAAAGCCATTTTGTTTTTCAGTTTTTAAATACTTATCAACAACCTCAACATTTTAACAACAAAATTGTTTGCTATATATAACATTAAAAAAAAACAACTTGTGACTCTTGTCAACAATTACTGATCATTATACAAAACATTATTATAATAAAAATATGCAACGTGTGACTTTTGTCAGTAATTAGCAAAGTTAATTGACAAATTATTGATGCACATTAAAATCACAACTAAAAGCTTGTTGGGATATTTGATAGTAAATTTTATTAACAATAAGTAAGCAACTATGATGTAATAAGCTTTATTTTATAAAGTTTATGTTATTATTTACAAAAAAAATGCAAATATATGTAGGTAGTTACAGAGGCGGACTGGCCAGGTGGGACAGTGGGAATAGTCCTACTGGGCCGATGTTCCAAAAATCGAGTTTAAAAAATTTGAGAAACCTGGCTAACGCAAAAAACTCAAAATCAAACAAAAATTAGTTTGTTTTAGCAGCACAATGACTTCAAATGTATTTCTGTATTACTGAGCTTTCTAAAGCCGCCGGCCTGAATCATTTCATATTGATACTGTGCATTTTAATTTATAAATATGAATTCTAAAAAACAAAAAGGAGAAGCGGCCAAAGAACGCGAAAAAAAAAAAAAAATCAAATTACAAATTGCTGCCCAATCATGTCATAACTTATTAAATTTGTTTAAGAAACCAATAAATCAGACTGCAATAAATTCTACTGCTATAATTCAAAAGAATCATCTGTATGAAAGTGATTTAACAAGTGACGTTGATATTACTTTAAATTCATCCATTTTTTATAAATCAGGTAGACATAGCCACAGAGAATTTATTGGTAAGATTTTCAATATTATATTATTAAAAAAGGTGTCTATCTACATTATTATTTTGTACACCATTAATATACAATATTATAAGAATGTTATCGATTATACAAATTATGTATAAAAGTATATTTGTTCAAATTTTAGTGTGATAGCAATTCTACTGCAATAGTTCATAAGAATCATCTACATGAAGGTGATTTAACAAGAGATATTAATATTGATTTAAATTCATCCTTTTCTATAAATTAGATATGCCCAGCCACAGAGAATGTATTGGTAAGGTTTTTAATATTAAATAACTAGTAACTGCTAATTATATTGGTCTTACAAACAAATTAAACGCATTTTATTGCTAAAAGTAGGTTTTTATTATTAATTTAGGTTTTTAGGTTTTTATTATTAATTTAATTTGAACTTATATTTTAGGAAGCGAGTATCATTTGCCATCTAATGATGAATTATTCAAACTAAACAAAAATCCTGATATCCTCCAAAAATTAAACTTCATCAAAAAACATCCTATACAGCCATCATTCTTCAGCAATATCCAACTAGATTTACAAAAGCTCTATTTTAGAAAAATATCAGATGGCAAAAAAATTTCACGAAAGTGGTTATCAGTCCTCTGTATTGATAATGAACTCAAAGCTTTATTCTGTCCGTTTTGTATTGCATTCAGTTCATCTCCTACTACATTTTCTAATGGCTGTAATAATTTTAAACATATCCATGAAGTTGTTAAAATACATAAAGAATCGTTAACACACAGGCATTCAGTAGAAGCCTATAATCAATCGTCAAATGATAAGTCTGTTGAATTTGGTATTAATAACAATTTAATGGCATTAAAAAAAGTCAAATACAAGATAATATCCGAGTTATACGTGAAGTTTTTGAAATAGTTTAATTTCTTGGTCGTCAAAATTTACCATTTAGAGGTCCTAGAAACTCTGAAAGTCTGTATAAGTGGAACAATGAAGACAATTTAAACAAAGGCAATTTTTTGGAGTTGGTTAAACTTACAGCCAAACGGGATGCTACATACAAACATTTGAATGCGGCTATAAAAAACAGCAAACGCAGAAAAGACAATTTGGAAAAAAAATCATTAATTTCTTGTGGCAGGGGTTCACTTGTAACTTTATTGTCTAAAACTACTGTGAATAAAGTTATTTTATCTATCGTGAAATCGATAAGAAATAGAATTAAATTAGAATTAGGTGAACAAAATTTTAGTTTACAGATTGATAGTACACAAGATGTTGGTGTTGTAGATCAGGCAGCAGTATGCATCCGGTACATTTATGAAGGAGAAGTAAAAGAAAGGTTATTTGCTTTATTAAAAGTTGTCGATTCATCAGGAAATGGCTACTATGATATGTTAAAAAAACTTTTTTCTGAACATTCCATTAATTTTAATCATATTATTGGTGAATCATTTGATGGAGCAGCTAATATGAGAGGGGAGTATTCAGGACTACAATCTAAAATTAAAAGTCAAGAAAATCAAAAAAGTGTTTATATATGGTGCTATAGTCATGTGCTTAACTTATGTGTATGTGATACTTGTAAAGGCGTAGAAGCTAAAAAACTGTTTGGATTTTTGAATCGATTATCAACATTTTTTAGTGATTCTTATAAACGTATGCACATATGGTTAAGTGAAATTGATTCAAGTTTGGGGTCAAATAAATTGAAAAATCTTCAAAAAATAGGAGAAAACCATACGCGATGGTGGTCGCGAGAAAAAGCACTGTTTTGGATTTTTGATGGTGATAAATGTCTTTTTCCTACAGTTGTAAGTGCTTTGCATCATATTTCTATTTCTAGAAATTTTGAACCTAAAGTTTGTTCAGAAGCATCTTCTTTATTAGATAATTTATGCAATTTTAAAATAATTTTCATATATTTTTGAATATCTTTAAAATTATTGGGCCAACGAAACGTTATCTTCAGATAAGAGGTATGGATTTATTATCAGCTTGGAGTATGGTAGATTCTGTTAAACAAGAAATTAGACATTTAACCTTTGCCAATATTTTAGAAAATTCTGTACATTTTTCTAACAATATGAATGACTTACTTAATAGTATGAATCTTCCGGATGATTTATTAGTACCAAGTACTTTACCTATTACTAGGCAAAGCAGAAAAAAAAGAATGTATGATGAGCTATGTGCAGACAAAACACCAGAGTTACCATTAGACAAGTTCAGAGTTGAAACTTATCAATCAATAGTTGATCACATTAATAATAGTTTAAATGAACGCTTTACCGACAACAATTACTTGATACCTAAAAAATTTAAACAAATTGAACAAATGCCAAACACAGCTTTAAAACACTTGGCCAATTTAGCAAATTTAGATCACATACAACTTTGCTTAGAACTAAATAATTTTTCTAAAATGTATCCCAAGTTAAAAATGTCTACAACAGAAAGAACTAAACAAATATACCATCAATTTGATACTGATTCAGATGAAAACACAGATAATGATGAAGAAAATATGAATTATGATGCAGCATTTTCTTGTGAGTAAAATTGTGCTTATATATTGTTCTATATATAATTTAAAATATTATTTTGACTGAACTTTATGTTGCATTTTAGGCAACAACAAAAACAGCATACATGATACTAACAATTGTTTACAATGTGTATACAAACTTGTATACAATTTAAACATGCATGTTTCGGCTTATACTTGTGCTTCATATGAGTTTTTTCTTACTTTGTCAGTCACCGAAGTCAACTGCGAGATTTTGCTGACATTACTAAACTTTGCCACCTATCTCTATCTATGAATTATATTATATGAAAAAAATTGTTTTGAGTCTAATTGTTGATTATCATGTTTTTTAATGTTGAAACTAGACCCATAGTATCAGTATGTAACATAACACATACCAGAGTACGTATTTAACCTAATTAAATTAAATTGTACATGCTATTTATAGGTACCTTATAACAATTAATTATATTTATTTATGATTTTTTTTGGGTGGGGGGGGGGTGTTTATTTTTTGGGGGGCTAATCACCCTTCAGGCCACCTCTATTTGGGCCGGTGACCGTGATTTCCTACTGGGCGAACACCCCTCAGTACACCTCTGGGTAGTTAGCTCAAGGCCACAAGCAAAACACAGTAAATTCAAATTGCTACTACTTATTCACAGAAAGAAAATGGGCAGCTGTCAAGTAAAAAATACTGTCAAAATTTACTAGACACTCCAGTCTTAAATTTGGCTTTGTTTTTAGTTATTGCAAACAAGTTTACAACATTAAATGCATATTAGTAAGTGTATACAAGTTTACAACATGTTCTCTCATTTAATGAGACAGATTTTTAAATATGCACTTTACAAGCCATATAGATAAGAATCGAAATCATTCTTATCTATCTTATCTACAAGTTTTTTAAAAAAATTATAATTTAAAAATAGTAATAAGTTTGCAACATGTTAAATCAATACTAGTTTACAACATTTATATTGTCTTGCCAATTTTGAATAACTTAGCTGGCATGAAAATGTTTTTTATGTTTTTTTTTAAGTACAAAATTGTCTGAGCAACCCTTGAATCTTAAAACAGCTATTTTTGTTTAAAAAACTTACGTATGATACCTCAGTAATTATTATAGAAACACTAAAAAAAAAATTATATTTTATTAATTTATTGAACATATAATTTTAAAACGTAAGCAACAACTTATACTTATATATATATATATATATATATATATATATATATATATATATATATATATATATATATATATATATATATATATATATATATATATATATATGTATATATATATATATATATATGCAATTTTCAATTGTTTAACGCTTAGTTGTTAGGAATAATGATTAAGTGTTGAATTTTATACATAATAATTACAGTTAGTAGAAATGAGAAAAGGTAATAAAAAATGAGAGCCGTGTTAAAATTATCTTTTCAATAATTACTAACTATACCTTACTTTTTAATACTAATTTAATAGAATAATAAAGCTGATTTTATTTTAGACAACTATAACATAAACAGTTGGTGATCAAAATTTTAGCATGCAACAAAAGTAGGTAGCAATTATATATGCATATTTTCCGTCTGTTCTAAGTCAAAAACCTTCTAGGTCTGCAGTATAAATAATTTTAATAATCTACTTTTGGTGCATGCTAAAGATTGCTAATGTTGTACTAAAATTTCTAATCACATGAACTGACATTTATTAATGAGTTAAGTAGACAACATTTTGATCAATATAACATATTTTGTTTTAGTTATGTATGCATACTATCTATGAAAGATTTTATTTCTATACAGATATAATCAATATAGAATAAAATTTATAATTAATATTCATACATCCTACCTTATATCAATATTATAGAATATAACAGTATAAATACAACAAAAATGTATAAATGATAAACATTCATTTCTTCTTATTATTATCAATATTATGAATATGATTATAGATATATTTATTATAAATGTGATGTCATTATAAATTATAATGACATCACAAATATAAGATAGATCTTATATTTGTGATGTCATTGATATGACACAAATATAAGATAGATCTTATATTTGTGATGTCATTGATGATCTTATTTTTATGATGTCAAATTTAAAATTTTAAAATTTAAAAAGTTATAGATCTATAACTTTTTAAATCTATAAATTTTTATACATCTTAATGTAAATGTAAATATGGACTTTTATAACCTCATATAAGGTTATAGAATCTTATATTTTATATTTACCTTAAAATATATTATAGTATATTACCTTATATATATATTACCTTATAATATATATTATAACCTTTTAATATATTACCTTATATATATACATATATATATATATATATATATATATATATATATATATATATATATATATATATATATATATATATATATATATATATATATATATATATATATATATATATATATATATATATATATATATATATATATATATATATATATATATATATATATATATATATATATTATAATATATAATATATTATAATATATAATTTCCTTACAATATATAGAAATCTTATATTTACCTTCATTCAAAAATAAATATAATTATATTTATTTTGAATGAAGGTAAATATAAGATTTTGTTATAAAAGAATTTTTATAATTATTTTTCATCATATAAGAATTATTATAATTAATAGAAAAACTCACCATTGTATTTATTATTTTTCAAATTTAATAAACAAGTTCTAAGTTCACCTAACTAGTTGCTATTAGAAGAACGCGCGTTGTTTTTAAATTTAAAACAAGGTTTAGAATTTAAACCTACTAAAACAATGCATGCGTTAAAAATTTCCTCAAGTCTTAGAGTCCGGCTAACGAGATGTTTCAAAATCGGACTCTGCGAAACTCAAAATTTTTAACCAATCAAAACAGGGATCGATCTCAGGAAATAGTCGTTCGTCGATAAGGCGAATTAATTTAAATAAAATTTATTTAAATAAAAATTATATAAATTAGTATATATTTAAATCAACCAAGTGTTTGTATTCTTTTCTTGTAGAATTAAATTTGAAAATATATTGGAGTATTTTTAGTTTAAAGTTGTATGCCTTCGTTGAAACTAGGTTGTGTTTGTATTTCTATTTGAATCAAGTAGATATGTTTAAGAAAGTTTTAATGGTGTGGTTAGCTAGATTATTTTACTCTATTAAATAACTTAATTGTTGAGTAAACTTGAATGCTTAAAAAAACTAGATTAAGTTTTTAATTCTACTTATTTATCAACTGCTTTTAACGCAAAAATCTTATTTGGATTTGAGAAAAGGGAACAACATTCTCAGAGTTTTTCTTCTTAAACTCTAAAAATTAAAAATAATAATATCAGTGGTTTTTATAAATAAATTACTATAGTTAAAAAGGCTGAAAGGAAAAAATACGATGATTTGTTTCAAGAAAGAAAGTGACTCACTTCAAAGTGTCATTTTAAAATTTTTATTCTTTAATGATATTCTGGTGTTATTACCAAATGTTTAGCAGTATGAAACCTATAATATTATATACCATACTATATACCCTATTTTACTTATAAAGTTAATAATCTGTAAAGTAATTTGTAAAAATTTTTTAATTGTAAAATTGCTACATAAGAAGACAAGTTGTTAGATGAAATTTAAATATTTTCTACGTTTGTGTTGTGTAGGTCAAAAAATAAAAAACAAAGATGACCAAGAGATTCATTTTAAGACACATCAATCTTCATCATCTTTAAATAAAAAGGATAAACATTATGGATTTCCATTATCTCAAGCAAGTAAGTCTTTAGTTAAATATAATAATGTAATGTTTGTTGTAAAATGCTAACATGACTGTCAATATTAAAAAACATCACTAAAATGACGAGGTTCCAATTTTAACTTTAAATAATCTTCATCAAATCCAATATTTCAATATTATAAAAACTATAAATCTATGGAACAATCTTTCTTGTCTAACCCGAAATCTGAGAAAAACGCTAATATATATAATATAGCATTGCCACTATTAGGTATTTCACTGTCTATTAGTTTTTCTCTGATTTAGGGTTAGACCAGTAAAGTTGTTAAATTGTTAAATTTATGTATTTTAAATTTATTTATTTACATAGTTTAGTTTTGACTATGCAAAATTTAATGTGTAAATTTGTTTACACTTTCAATATTGTGTGTTGCTTCTCTTAAATGAGATAAAAACCCAAGGATGCAAAAAACTTAATATAAAATAGTGTGAAGAAGAAGTAGTAACTAAAATGAACAGCAAAATAGAATTTGATAATTTTGACTCAGCACTTGACAAAGTTTCATCTAGTGACTCTGTAGTACCCCTGCAGTTGTAAATTGCTAAATACTGATTTGACAGATTTTTCTTTTTTTTTTTTAATTTTCTTTACAATATATAATTTTTACTACTTAATTAGGAATTGTCAGATTTCCATTATATCTTTCTATTAGAAACAAAGAGTTCAAAATATTGGTGGTAAGAACTGTCAAAACTTGAGATAGCTATGATGAAGAGGTTAGTAAATTAAAAGTGCATTCCTATAAATACTCTGTTTAGTTTTATAATGATTTTACCCCCATCTTACAATCCATAATACAAATCCCATGCATGGCTCTACGTTAGCCGTTTTACCATAGTGGGATGACTGAATAACCGTGAATTTCATACGCGCAAACTAGCACATGTGCAAAGCAGTTACAAAAACTGACACAATGCCAAATGGCATTAGTGCAAATGGGCATAACTGCACAAAAAGAATTCCAAACATTGGAATAATTGCAAACTGCTATAAGTGCAAACTGCCATATGTGTAAATTGGCATAAGTGGGCTAAATAGATTTACAAACATTCGCATAAGTGTGAATTTCCATAAGTGGGAACTGGTATAAGTGTGAAGCAGTTGCAAAAACTCGCAAAAGCGCAAACAACATAAATGCGAACTGGCATAAGTGTGCCAAATAAATTTGCAAAATTTAGCATAATTCCAAACTGCAAATTTATTACATGCACTTATGTCAGTTCACACTTCTGCCTGTTTTTGTAACTGTTTTGTACTTAATCAAATTTTGCACTTATGCCTATTTGTAATGTTTGCTAACCTGTTTGGCGCACTAATGCCAATTTACACTTTTTCCAGTCTGCAAGTTTAAGGCTATAGGTTATCCTATAGCTTTAAACTTTGGATTAATGGTTAGTGTGCTATTTTTTAAATAATAGATTAGATTTAATTAATAGATTAACTGTATTGTTAAATTAAAATCTAAATGTTTAATTACATTTAGATTTTATGGAAAAAAAAGAAAAAAATTTTAAATACAGTAGTTAATTATAATTTCATAAATTATGAGATATAATATTATTAAAATAAATTATTTTTAGTTTTATGACAAATTCACTCATAGCCAAATCTACGTTTATATATATATATATATATATATATATATATATATATATATATATATAAATCTATATAACAATTATTAGGCGGGATTGTATTTCTAATTTAGCGAATACTAACCTGTTTCCTATTTTTCTCCTCTTCAAGCACTATATATATATATATATATATATATATATATATATATATATATATATATATATATATATATATATATATATGTATGTATATATAATATGGCTAGTGATTGCCAAAGGGCAATAATTAATTATAAAACAAGCAGTTTTTTTTTTTGAGTCCCAGGTTGATATGATTTAGAAAAAAAAATCAAAAACATTAGGACCAGTCAAGAATTTAGAACCCAAAGAGGAACCTCAAGATATCATCAAAATCAAAAAACATTTTTTTTTACTTTGTTCTTATGAATAATAGACATCGATTTGTGACTCAGGAAAATTTATTTTTTAATTTTTTTTGTTATGAAAATCACTATACTCTAATATATATATATATATATATATATATATATATATATATATATATATATATATATATATATATATATATATATATATATATATATATATATATATATATATATATATATATATATATATATATATATATATATATATATGTTAAATCTATATATATATGTTAAATCTATATATATATATAAATATATATATATATATATATATATATATATATATATATATATATATATATATATATATATATATATGTTAAATCTATATATATATGTTAAATCTATATATATATATAAATATATATATATATATATATATATATATATATATATATATATATATATATATATATATATATATATATATATATATATATGTATATATATATTTATATATATATATTTATATATATATATATATATATTTATATATATATATATATATATATATATATATATATATATATATATATATATATATATATATATATATATATATATATATATATATATATATATAGATTTCTGATGAGTTATTATTGATGTAACACTGTTAAATAAGAAAAAATTTTGCCAAGTGATTTTCTACTAATTTGTAATTGCTCTATTCTTTTAAGAACATTGAGCACTCTTTTTGTAGAATACATTTTTAATTGTTTAAATATATATATATATATATATATATATATATATATATATATATATATATATATATATATATATATATATATATATATATATATATATTTATTTATTTATTTATTTGTTTATTGAGATAATGAGCCGATAAGTTTTTGTGTAATAGTTGAAATTAATCTTAATAATACTTTAATAATCGGTTTATTAAATTAGTGTGGTATATCAAATACTAAATAGTGGTATAAATAACTCCATACTGTTAAAAATGGACTTAGTGCTTTTCCATTGTATACCCATCTCATAAAACTACTGCAAAGCAGAATCGGCTTTAGGTTCGGGCGAGTTAGTCCAATCGTTTCGCCACGGCTTGAGATCCTACATGGAGAAAAACCATGAAGTTTATCTGACAGCAAGCACAGTTAAAAAATACCTGCAGCAAGGTGGTTTGAATGGGAGAATTGCTGCGAAGAAGCCTTTATTGCGACCTGATAACATTGCGAAAAAAAGAGTATTCGCGAAGTTGGACAAAACCTGGACTGTCGTATAATGGAATAAAATGCTATGGAGTGATGAAAGTACCTTTACTGTTATCTGTGGAGCTAAAAGAGCATATGTTATGAGAATAGTAGGTGAATGATTTAGTCTCCTGTGTGTTAGTGAATGATTTAGTCCTCTCATACAGTAAAGCATGGAGGAGGCTCTTTTATGGTATGGGGTTGCATGTCAGGATCAGGTGTAGGTCATTTATATTGTTGTACAGGCACGGTAAACCAGGATAAATATTTGGAAATATTAAAAGCACAAATGAAACCATCAGCAAACAAACTGTTTGGTAAAAACAAACCATTTTTCTTTCAACAAGACAATGCTCCTTGCTACAAAGCTAAGAAAGTAATAAAATATCTCAAACATGCTCGTACCAATGCTATTGAATAGCCTCCACAAAATCCTGACCTGAACCCCATTGAAAATTTGTAGGAGGAGCTCTTCAGAAAAGTGCAGAAAACCAAACCCAGCAATCTGGATGATTTGTGGCAACATTTGCAAGCTGCATGGCTAGCAATCCCTGTTGACACCATCCAAAAGCTGGTACAATCTATGCCAAGACTTGTACAGGCCATGCTTGATGCGCATGGAGGGCATACAAAATACAAGTCTTTTAGTCAGAATTTCTTATGTTTTATTAGTGGCGCTTATTACTGACAATGCAAAGTCATTTTTATTTCAATGTGATGCTGTTTTATTTATATTGTGCCAAAAATGTGTATACATATATATATATATATATATATATATATATATATATATATATATATATATTATATATATATATATATATATATATATATGTATATATATATATATATATGTATATATATATATATATATATATATATATATATATATATATATGCAATTTGAAGTTATATATATTTTTTTAAAACATATATTTGTAATTTAAAAACTTATTACTATTATTATTATACTATATATTATTATTATACTATAATACTATTATTGCTGTTCAGATTGTCTATTTTAAATATATAGTTTTTTCTTTTAGTTTGTGCATCGACTTCTCACGAATTATACACAGAGTCGATTGTCGATGCAATAATTGCTGATTCGTGAAAGCGGGCAACTTTTGCTTGTCTTAAAGTGCCTTAAATCCAACAGATATCATCGTTATAATATTACTTTGTTTGTAAATTGTTTTAAAAAATAAATTTAAAAATAACTTTTAAATAAATTTTTTATTTTTCTTGTTTTTTAAACCAACAGGTTCTTTTAAAAACAATTTAATAATAGTACCTATGGATTTAGGAATATTTTCTAAAAAATAACGTCTTTTAAAAGTTTAAAAGACGTTTTTTTATTGTTTAATTTAGGTTATTTGAGAACGTTTTTTAAACGTTTTTTTAGAACGTTTTTTAAACAACTTTTTTAGAACGTTTTTTAAACGCTTTTTTAAAAACGTTTTTTAGGTATTGCCATTCAGAACGTTTAAAAAACGTTTTTTTTCTTAGTTAAAAAAACGTTTTAAAAACGTTCATGTGCTTACTGGGTGGTGTCCAAAAGCTCTGAACATTTTGTTTGATTTATGATCTGCTAAAAAAAAAAAAACTTATGAAATATAATGACTTGAAAAATATTGTTTTTAAGCCCGGAGTCCCAGAGTCCTAGCCACCATTATACCTAAGGACTCCGGGTTCAAAAAGAGATTGTTCCTCAAACCTAAATATCTTAACTTTTTTAGCAATAATAACCCATAACCGTTTTTATATTACCAAAGCTCCTGGATACCAAAAACTAGGAAAAAGTAATCTTTTTGTGACATTCAAATCCGGAGTCCTTTTCGGGACTCCGCATCCCTAAATATAATAATAAAATAAAGATGTTGATAGCTCTTTAAAAAATTAAAAACATAGTATTTGTAACTTTTGGCTTATCCGTCTCAAAAGGTTGCCAATCCCTGGTTGATTCAATTTGTTAAATGCTTTTTTTGTTATTCTAGACTCAATGGATTTCACTGTAAATTTGCATTAGGTCTAATGTTAAAGTAAGGAGAATTTGTAATTTTAAATGATTATATTCATTTGAAATATGTTCATAAGTTAAAATTTGAATAATTTTTTGTCTTCTAAACATTTACTTTGAACCACTTTTTTGTTTCACTTGTAAAATAGTTAATTTAAAACATTTTTTTTTTCCATCATAATTTTTTTTTATTATTATTATTATTAATATTTTTTATTATTATTATTATTATTAATAATATTTATTATTATTATTATTATTATTATTTTATTTTTTTTTTTTTTTGGGGGGGGAGGGGTTATCAAATGTTGACGTAATTTCATAGGGGAGTCACTGAAAGTTTAACAAGTTGTTGATAAGGGGGAGGTGGGGGGAGGTAAAAATTTCTAAAAAATTGTTGACGTAATTCTTGTTATTCTTTTATTATTGCAAAACATTAACTTTTTTATTTACTACGTAAAATATTTAACTTGTAAAAATGTAACAACGTCTTATTACAGCGGTACTCGACGACAAGACCATACGGTCTTCTTCGAGTTTCCGTGTTCTTTTTATAAATATATTAAGTATCTTCACTTGTAATTGTTTATATTTTTTATTTTAGCTTGTAAATTTTATGAAATATTAACGTGATGTTTTAAAATGTAGAAAAGAACAAAAAAAAAAAAAAAAAAAGGATTTTTAAACGATTTATTCGAAAATGAAATAATACCATAAATTAATCGACCGTCTAGAATTTCAATTCATTTATAATTATAAGTTAATAACATTTTAAACCACTAAGATGACCATGTTTTAAAAAAACAAAACCAAGACGCGAAAATAGAAATAAAAAAATACGGTAAAGACTGGTAAAAATTACTAGATCGGTGATCTCGGAAAACCCGAACTAAAGGGGCCTTAAAACGCTTCAAAAAAGAGCCTAAAATTTTGGGTAATTCGGGTCAGTATAAGACAACAGGGAAGTTCAATCGTCTCTGGAGACAGTTGTAATGGTTGTCCTTGAATATTATAAAGGATTTAATTTATAATATTTTGTTTACTAAGCTAAGCTCATCTGTTTTTCGGAATGTGTGATAAAAATAGTTATTTTTATTGTGACTTAGCAATACTATTATATTTTTTTAACGCGTTTTTTAGCGAAGACATGATTAATGCAAGTCTTGATAAATGTTTACAATTACAAGGTTTATGCTGATTATTTCTGGAAAAAAAAAATCTATATTATTCATTTAACTTAGTATGATTTATAAGGTAAAAATAATAAACATAAATTTTCCATTTTAGCTACATTTAAGTAATTAAGATGGTTAGAAGTTAAAAACGAAAGAAACACAAATTAAAAAGAAGTTCAAGTTTGGTTAAAATCA
>NC_061163.1:414735-462235 GCF_022113875.1 Hydra vulgaris | reverse complement strand
TTAGAGTTTCAATCGGAGGTAGGGTAGGGTAAGAGGTATGATAATTAAACATAACTTAATATCAAGATAATATTTGCCATAATGAGTGAAAATAGTGCAAAATATAGTTAGCGTATCAATAAATACAGTTTCATTAATAATAAAAAAGGTATATTTTACTAGGTTAAAACATTATTGTGATATATGGTTTTCTATACTAATTTATATATAGTTTATACATAAGAAAAAAAATTAGATGAATAATAATAATTAAAGCATGTAGAGAAAAATAGAGTAAAATAATGCAACTTTCAATCAAAATTAATAAAATTTCAATGAAATAGAAGCTTAGCAGCTAAAACAGGTCTAACTACATTTACAATATATTTTTTGACCTTCCCATATATGACAATTGTATTTAATACAGAAATAAGTATAAGGTTTTTAGAGATAGAGAACAGAATCTGGTTAAAAGAAATGGTGAGCGCGATAAAGAAAGGCAACCTTAGCAGATGTTACTTTTGCAATATATTCAATTTATTGTTTCTATGAAAAAAAACCCATTTATTCAATTAAAAAATACATAAAGCAGAGGACTTAGTAAACCTGTTGACATTTATCAATATAGAAATATCAACAGCATTGTGACTATTGTAAATAAGCAGTAAATAGCTGAATTTTGTTTGAGTTAAAATTCACAAGCCCCAAACTGTCAAAGAAAAGAGATAAGAATGAATATTGGTTGCCTATTCTAAGCAGCCAGAACAGTGATGATTTTTTGTCAAACTGGATTGTATAATTTTGTCATATGCAATTAGAATACCTAAAAATATCAGGAATACTTTTAATCAAAAATTTCAGATACTGATTAAAAATTTATTTTCAAAAATTTTTCTATTTAAAATGGATTATCTTTATTTTCTGGGTATTGAATAGTAATTTTCATTTTTTTTTCTCATTGATAAAGTTATAGCCCAAAATATCTTATAACTCCCCATATAGTTAAATTGGGAAAACTAAAAGCTAGCATTACAATAGAGTTTGTTATCTTCTTTTTAGGTCATTAGGAGCCTTTTATTTAGACAAGCAAGGCCTTATAAACCTTTCAAGTCCTCAGTATTTTAAAATAAACAAACAGTTAAGAAAAGTATTTGCGTCACTGAAAAGTTTTCAACACAAGATGATGTCCATGCTTGAATTAGACATTATTTTCTCAAAAAAAAAGTTAATTTTTTTATTTTTATTTTTCAAACACATTGTTTAATATAAATATAAATGTTCTACATATGAAACTAAAAAAGATATTGTGTGGTATAAATGAAATTCTATGGAGTATTTTAAAAACTTTAAAAGCTTAAACTTTTTTCAGAAAGTTTTGTTTCTTTTCCATATTCTTTTCAACTTAATAACAATAACACAAACAATTATAATAACTTAATGAAGTTTATTAGGATTTAGTTATTTTTAAACTTCAATGTCTTTAATGTTTAAAAAAAGTCCATTGTAAATGTAACTTATTAAACATAATTATTTTTATTATACTTGATGATTAAAAAATATAATATATTTTTTCTATCAAAATAATATACTTTTTTATCATTAAGTAATTATCTTTTTAATGGAATAAGGTATCCTTAATAGAAGAGGTTAAAGCACTCAGAAAATTATTAACCTTTAGTAAAAGTTTAATGAAAAGATTTGCTAATATTTGAATTAAAATTGAAATAAATACCTTTATTAAATGGATATATTTTATTATCGAATAGTTATTGTCTATATAATATATTATATTATATTTAGTAAGTAATATATATATATATATATATATATATATATATATATATATATATATATATATATATATATATATATATATATATATATATATATATATATGTATATATATATATATATATATATATATATATATATATATATATATATATATATATATATATATATATATATATATATATATATATATATATATATATATATATATTAGGGATATGACTTTTTTAAAAAAAATTTCCCTGGCCCAAAAATGGATGAGTTTTTACGCATAAAATGCGAAAATATTAATACTTTCACGATGTTCAAAAAAAATGTCACGCCCCAAAGCACATTAAGATTTAAAAAGGTTTTAAAAAAATTAATGACCAAAATCATTTCTATTTGCAAACATGTTCATTCATATGATTCTATAAAAAAACATAATTTATTCTAACAATTAATACATGGCATAGTGTTAAATTCAATGCAGGAAAAAACATTTTATACAATTTAATTACATACAGTTATTGTTTATTAGACAAAATGAAACGAAGTGGAAGATTGTCTTTATTTCTGCACAATCTATAAAGCTCCTCCATTACTTTAATTGCTCTTTCAGCACATTGATTACTTCTGGGAATGTTGATTGCTGATGGTTCTGGATTCCAATGACTTGTAAATGTAGCAAGAGGTTTCTTTTTGTTTAATAAAACTTCATGAAGGTCTGAATAAGTGTTTTCTTTATAGGTTTGGTTGTCAAACCAAAAGTCTGCCCACTTTTAAGAAATAAAGGTACATACAGATTCAAGTTTGTTTCTTGTTTTTGGCATAAGAATGTAGGCTAACAACGCTAAAATAGCTCTTGAACTCCACCGAAAATTACTGATATTAGGGATTTTTTGAAATCTTACATTAGAAAATATTTTATTTTGGTCATAGTATCGGTAGGTTCTTGTCAGATGAAACAGAAACTTCATGTCATCTCGCCATCCTCCTGTGTCTTTTATTTCTTCTGTACCATTATAAAAATTTGTCTTCAGTGTTTCATAATGTTCTAACAACTCGTTAGTAAAAAAGTAATTAATGTTTGGTGAGTTCGGATTTACTCCCATTTTTTCTTCCATTTCTTGTCTAAGTATTCTATCCAAGATATGATGTTGACATGGTACAAATTGAGGTTTTTGTAATCCTTTTTTTTGAAAAATGTCCTGAAGTTTTACAACAACACCATTTTTCTTTCTGGTATTGACATTTGTAGTATCTGTCACAATCATTTTAATTGAATTCCATAGTTTAAATTCATCTATAATATCAGTATGGCATTAATAATAGGGATAGATTTTCCATCTATTAACTTCAGTGCGCCCAACTTTATTTTGCTTCTTTCATTTTTAAGAACGACAACCTGATACTCCCATTGGTCTATATGCTTTCCATCGAAGTGTAGACTCCAATTCTCATTCTTTAAATCTTGAATTAAAGTTTCTTTAAATTGTTTTGCTTCATTAAAAAGAGCCTTGTATATTCCAGACTGTGATGGCGCTGGAAAATGTATGCCTTCTGAGGACAGTATTTTACCTATTTTAGAAGCTTTCTTAGTTGATACCTTAGCACAAACCACTAACTTTGTTGCTATTTTACAACTACTATATTTTTTACGTCTTTTCTTCAAATTATTATATTCTTCATCTGTAATTTCATTATCTATCTCAAATTGTTCATCAGTTTCTTCAAATTCGGAACTAGAGTTGTCTCTTTCTATTTTACTACTTTCAGTAAATGAAGAAAAACTTTTAGATGCTGAAGGTTGGCTGGAAAGTTTTTGCACAATTGATGGGTGAATAGTCTTCTTTCCTGCCAGCTTTGAAGTAGCATATCCAATTTCTCCTTTGCTTTGTAACTGAATTTCATAAAATCTTTTATCTTCAGATGATAACCAAATGCCATTTTGATTTGTTATATCAAAAATCTCTTTTTGCAGAAGGTCGGCATTCCCTTTTTTTCTGAGACTTTCATATTTTTCTATAACATCATTAATCTTTCGCTTCACTGACTGCTCTGTCAGACATGGGAAATTTAATTGTTCTTTCCACAAACTTATAACTTCTTCTGAAATAAGATCTATCCTTTGCTTTTTGGCTTTCACATCAGTACTAGACAAATACTTAAACCTGCTAACAATATCACTTTTTAATGGCATTTTGGAATATTCTTGAAAAGATATTTCTAACATTGGAAACTGTCTACTTTTATGCGAATCTTGAAATTTCACAAGATTTTTTTTATAAGTCTCTTTATTTTTTTCAACACTTGATTGGCAGTATTTGTATGACATTTTAATTAAAAGCAGCACAAAAAAATCTGAAACTAATTAATAAACAATTAGGCACGGCAGTGAAAAACTAGAAATTATAAAGTGGTAATGCATACGTCTGGTATGTATTTAAAATTATATATATATAATATATATTAACCGTCTATATATATTTTATTATATATAATATAATAATATAATATAATAAAATATATATAGAGGGTTATGACTTCTTTAACTTATGTTTTCTGGCCCATATGTAATATGTATAGTATATTATATTCCTATCTATATTGTATTAAAAAACATTTCAGTCGAGGGGCGTGACATTTTTTTACACTTGAAGGAAAATAAACATTTCTTCATTGTTTTATAGCAAAAACTCATCCAAAAATAATATGGGGTTGTCCAAATTGTATAAAAAGTTAAAAAATATAATCTATAGCTTCTTTTATGGATATAACTCAATTGTTAATTTTTTCGCTTGCATTTACGCTTGAAGCATAAGTTTTTTGCAGAATAAAACTTATAAATATATCTTTGATATATTTATAAATTTTATTTTGCGAAAAATACTAGTTTAGAAAAATAATATATTATAATAGTTACATCAGCTTTATATAATTAACAGATTGTGCAATAACAAAAAAGTAAAAACAAAAATTTCCTTATATTTTTAGAAAAAATTTAGATTTAAAAAGTTAAATTGAAAATAAATAATTTTTTTTTTCTCTGTTTTTTTTCAACCTTTTCTATTTTTTACAAAAAATTAAATTTCTTGTAAACATGCTTTAACTTATATAACATTGCATCAAAAATATTCATTATTGTACATTTAAATTTTTTGTATTAAGGCAAGTGAAAGGGCAAAGGTATATATTTATCGAACTTACGAAAAGCTAATGTGCTCATGAAGAGCTAAGCTGTTTTTTATTTAAAACAAGGCCTGTAATTCAAAATGAACTTTAATGGTGGTTCTTGTCATTGGAACAGTTTTGGTTATTTCAGCTTGTGTCTTCAGCTATTATCTACTTGCTGTTTTCCTGATTGTTTTAAAAAATGTGATTGTGTTTATAATTATCAAAAAAAATTCAATCGTAGCATAAAATGTTATCAATTAGGTTTTTAGATTGTCTTTGTCATCACCTTCTCTTGCAGTTATCTTTTATTTAATTTTTATCTTTAAAAAGAGATTTTTTTTATGGCTGGTTGCATAAATACTCACATAACTGTCATCAGTAACATTTATAGGTCCATGAGTAGAAATGCGAAATCTTTTAGATTTTTGGGACTCTCAACTCCAAATTCTAAAAAAAAAGGTTTCTTTAGGTTACATAGGAGGTGTATTTTTCAGCTGAGAGGAAAAACTCATCAGCCACGGATTGTCACAAAGAATATCACAAAAAGAATCTCAATCAGCTTTAGGGTAATAGTAAATAGTGTGATATTAGGATGAGTCTGAAAAGGGAGTACGAGATGAAAGATTTAAGGAGATTATTGCATGATCAGAACCACCTAAGGGAGAAAAAGGAGAAACTGAACACGAGCTAGAATCAGAGAGAAGACTTAAATCAAGGAGTGAAGGTAAATGATTAGGGTTGTCAGGAAAACAAAGTCAACTATCTGAGTAAGTGATTGAGAAATGCAGAAGTTATAGATTTTAGTGCCACCAGGGTCAATGGTATAAAACAACAATCAAAATAACTCTAAACAACAAACAATAATCTTACATCACAGTATTAATGAAATACTCAGATACCAAACTATAAATCATAATGGAAGAAAAAAAGTTTAAATGGTACAAATATAGCACTTTGTGCATATAATTGCTAAAATTTTTAAACCATACTTATACTTTATCTCCAGGCTGTAAAAGTTATATTACATTAATTTATAACATTCTTACAAACAATAATAATTTTAAAATTGTTTTTGCACTTTCTTTTGTATAACAAGATATTTTTTAACAACAACCACAAAAAAAAACTTAATGTATTTTTACCTGATGATGACCTGATAATATATATATAAAAACCTTTAAAAAATACTCTACTTAGGAGCTGTTGGTTGAATTAAGGCTACTGATCTCGATGAAAATAACCATCTAGTGCAGATGTCATACAATTGAGTAATGTTTTGTAAAAAACTCTACTAACCCTGTCAAACTTTAATTCTTTTTTCTTGAATAAAATTTTGATAATTAGAACTTTAATATAAAAAAATCACCTTTCAAAAAAAAAAAAAGACAAACAGTTTTATTCATAAATACAGAGTTGTTGAGTTGTAGGATAGTTGTAAATTAGTTGTAGGATTGTTAGGAATGCGAAATCTAAAAAACATACCGCGCTTATCCCTTACCTTGTAGTGAATAAAAATTATAAAAAACTTATTATAATTATATTATATATATATATATATATATATATATATATATATATAAAATGAAATTCCACATAGAATATAAGTTATTTTGGTAGTGGTGCCCTTTGCCTTCCTTTACTACTTAAATGTCAAAAAAAATATTAAAAATTTTCTAGAATATGTTTTTTTAAAATTTTATTAATTGTGTTTTATAGATAAGTTGTAATATCTAACTGAAATAAGAATACTGTTTTTCAAAAGCAAGCCTGTATAAAATGTTTGGAATAAAGAACAAAGAGAAAGATGCTAAGTGGAAACACATAAAAAAATGAATGAAAGATTCAAACCTGATTTGGCGACAAATAATTGAGTTGATGCATATGTATACCCTAAGCCAAGCATGTGGCTATCGGGACCTTTAGAAATCAAAGGATAGTACCCATTAACACTGATATTAGAAAAAGGAATAGTAGAACTTAAAAGCAAGCAAGTCTGGTAAATTTTGCAAGAGGTAAGATTCAACTGATTGAAGGTTGCCTTGCAGACCACGAGTATTAGAAAAAAAAAGATATATTAAAACACTTAGGTGGTTGGACAATTTTTTATGTTTTGGTTTATTTTCAACATGATTTAAGTTTAAAGAGAACTTGACTCATTTATAGATAGAGCAGGACCTAATAAGCAATGAGCAAAGCAATTTTCTCAGTCCTGTTAATTAGCCCTAAGTTGTTAACAAAAGTTATAACAGGGACACCATCTATGCGCAACATGGCACTGTTAGTAATCTAATATTTTGAGGTTGTTGATGGAATCAGTCTTTTTAAGAGTTCAGGAAACCTTACTATAAGCCGACCTCAGAACCATTAAACTGAGTTTTAGAGCTGTACCCTCATTAGGCAATAACAGGAAGAGTTGCTTAGCCACTATTGAGGAGACTTTAGCAAAAACCTATGAATCAAGAACATCAAGCATTCATTACCTTAGAAAAGAAATAATGTAACACAGGTTTACATCTATGCCAGCCTAATGGATGAAGAAGGGATTCGCCTCTTCTTAGCAGAGGTATTCTGCTAACCCCTAAAATCTTTGCCTAGGAAGCCTTGTACAAGACAGCAGCTTATGCAGTTAACATCTGCCCAAGATGAGTATTTTTTCGAGACACCTTTTCTAGCCTTTACTCAATCAAGAGCTCTAAGGCAACAGAATTTTCAAGTTAAAGTTTGTTACTTCTAGCTTTTTCCTAAAAAAGCACACTCTACATCGCAGCAAAGCATGGGGCAGATAGTACTAGATTTCATAATACCAGTAGCAGGGTCATTGTAAGAAGAGTATTTCACTTTAATTATTTAGAGTTATTCTCAATCTCTTTTTAATGTTATGATGCAAAATTTAATTTTTTTTTTACTATCTAATCATATATGACACCAAAAATAATTTATTTAAAAGGTTTAAAATCTAAATTGGTTTAATTTTTTAACATAACTATTTTTTTTTATAATAAGGTTACATATTAAAGTCAGTGGAGTGCGCTAGATTGATTCAAATATTAAATTTATTTTTAGAAAAGTTTCTACTGATGATTATTAGACGAACCCTTGCTGAAATATTGTAAAATATTTTTTGAAAGATATTTAAATTAGTTTTTGATTATTCTTTTAGTGGGGGTTGGTTTATGAACACTGCCAGGTATATATACTTTAATCTTCACTTTTATTAGCCTAAAGGATCGAACATAAACTTTTCCTATTCAATGGATCAAGGTTATAACGACTTCCATGTTATGTTATTCCATTATATCAATTGTCAGTTTTTTTTAAATAAAATAAGTAATTCTACAGTTAATAATGACATGCAAAAATTTCTTTTAAAAAATCTTTTGCTGATACCTCAACCATTATTCTGATGACCATCCATTGTAAATTTTTTTCAAAGGAAATTTAGTTTTGAAACAAACTCCTTTGAGTTATACATGCAAATTTATTGTTATAAAAAATTTGTATTGTACTTTTTTTTACATGATTTTTCTGTGTCATCTAGCTAGCATTAATTGGGTGACATTGTGTGTAGCACCATTTGTCAAAATCTCTAAAGTTTATCAGCTTGTTTAAAAATTTAATTTAAAACCTGATTAAAAATTAAAGTTCTTGGTGCTCAAAAATTTTATGGGTTCCCAAAACTCTTGATTCCAGGCCTTCTAACTCTAGAATCTAACTTTGTATTTTTGAAGTCCACAAATAAGCTGCATACATAAGGATATGTAATTTTACTACTTTAATGCTATGAACTGTTTGACAAAAATGTTATGCATAGAAAGTAACCTCAGCTTAGTAGTTGTCTGTTCGTTATGTTTGTAAAATCAATGGTTTTAACAATATTTATATATATTTAAGAGATATTGAAATAAAGTTTTTTTCTATAAACTTAAACTGATTATATATTTTCAAGAGATTGAATTAAAGTTGTTTCTATATGTTTAAACTGATTTCAATGCCAACCATCAATTGTTAAAATAAGATGAAAAAGAAAAAATACTCAAAGTGATAAAATAATTTTGCTGTTAGTAATGTCTTGCAAAAATATATTCCAGTACTGTCTACACTAATCCAAATCTTTAATTGATGTCTTTAAGTACAGTGATGCAAATAAGATTTAGGTTTGCCTCCAGCTTGTCTTTAGCTCCTTATTTATTTTTTATGCCTTTGGTTTTCCCTTTATTTTCTTTTAACCTAAAATAATATTATTATAATAAATAACATATTTCAAAGATAGTTTATAAAAGTTTGATTAAATATACAAAAAGTATTTATTAAACTTCTCTTCCATTCGGACTCTTCAGTTTTATTATTATTATTATTTTTTTCAGCATGTCTATTTTTTTGCCAACCTTATGCCAATCTCTAACCTCTAATGCTAACCTTATGTTTTAAGGTCAGCAATTTATTGCCAACCTCATTTTTTCTAATTCCAAAGACTTGATAATAAGAACTGCTGTTAATAGTATTCACTTATAAAAATACTTTAAATGTATTTTTATTTGTTTGTGTGTTCTAATTTATAATTTTTTAACTTTTTAAACAATGCATATAATAGTTAGAAATATTAATAAATATTTCTAATTATTTGTTATTTTTATTAGAAAAAAAAAATGGATTTAAATTTTTTTAATTTTTTGAATATTTAGAGTCTTTAAGAACTTTATTCTGTTGAAAGATGTCCAGCTATAAAAGTGTGCCTGTTGAAGAACAAAGTGGTATGTCTAAATTAAAGTTTTTTATATTTTAATAGGTTTGTTATACAATCTTTAACATTCCAGGTTACATAGTTTGTTCCAGGTTACATCTAATTTGTTGTCATATTTAAAATAATTGTCATAATTGAAAGTCATAGTTAAATTTTTCAAAAAGTTGTTTCAATAATTTTACATTCTAGTTTCAACATTTTAAGAGAATAAACTAAATGGTTACAAGTTATGATATTGAGTAATATTTCTGGCCTTTTTATTAAAAACATTGCAGCTGTACAGAAAGGACTAATTAACTTTGATTTACCAGATTATGCAAGTTTTATGAAAAAAAAACAAAAACAAAAAAATTAAGTTCAAAAATAGCAATATAATAAATGGACCCTGTTATGCAATAGGGAACCAATCACTATTTTTTGAAAAATGTGTTAATAATTGAAAAAAAAGCTAATTATAAATATCAATAATTAGGCTTGGTCGGGAAGCGGGAGCGATCGCTCTCGATTGCTGACCACGTAAATAATATTTAGTTGCGAAAAGCTGGCCAGATTTTATAGTCGTTTTGAGAACATTTTAAAAAGCAAAAAAAAAAAGCGATTAAGATTAATTGGACCGATGAGAGACAATTACAAAAAAAAAAAAAAGTAGGCAAATAAAATATCTTTAAACGCGAAAAAACTTTAAGCTAAATAAATTACATTTAGAACATATATTTTCGAAACATCGCTTTTTTATAAATTTTTTTTATAAAATTAGGCGATATTTTTTTATTTAAAGTAACAACTTACGATTGTTTAAAAGGGAAACAAATATTCTTTATTTAACTAAGTTTGCAAGTTTTAGTTTTACTTAAGCTTAATTTATTTTATAAATAAAAAAGTTAATTTTTTTAATGCCTATTTTATGTTTCGCGTAGTTTGAAAAGTTTAACATATTTGAAGCGAGTCTTCTTAGTAAAATAAACAAATGAAATAATTAAATCATTGAATTACTATAGGAATTAAATTATCAAGATAGAAATCAAATAAAAAGGTTAAAAATGCTTAATGACCAGGAAGCGAAACTGCTTCACAATATCGCTGATGATGTTTAGTGAGTGGGCTTTTTAATTTTAGTTAGTATTTAAAGCAGTAAAAAGTATAACGAGTTTTAAGAATGGCAACTTTAGTGAAAATAATTAGAGTTAGTAAACCAATATCTAAAAACTTTTCTTTATATCTAATTATTTGCTATTATATATTTGTGTTCTATCGTGACCTCAGGCACGATGCTTGTTCATCCGCGAGTTACTTTGAATGCGTTGTTTGTGTTTAGTAACCAGAAACTTCTTATATGTTTGTTACATATTTAGTTTTATTAACTTTAACGATTATAACTTTATTGAAAACGCAATTATTTTTGTAAGTCTTTGTTTAAATCATAAAAATTGCTTTAAAAGATACATTACAATAAAAAACAAACACACAAAATTACATTTGCATATAGAATACAATCTCTTTTTAAATAAAAAAATAAGAATATACTAATAAAATCTATAATTTATAATAAACTTTTAAAATTTTAACAATTTAATTAATATATATTTAAAACATTTATTTTTGTAAACAAATAATATATATTCTTAAAACAATTTATGCTAGAAATCTCAAAACGTAACAAATCGTGAAATATACAATTTCTAAAACAGAATACTCCGGAACTTTATTTCGCTTAATCAGCTTATTTTTTTAACTAATAGAATTAGTTTGTTTGTTAATTTGGAGGGTTTTTAGTGTTCGCAAATATTCTTTTTATTCTTTCGCACAAAGATGTTTTAAGAACATTCAAGTTTTTTATGTTTCCATGTATGTCCGTAAAACAAAAATTCTTTGTTTCGTACATAAACTTAAATGTTCTCAAAACGACTAAAAAACCTGGCCAGTTTTACGCAACTAAATATAATTTCCGTGGTCAGTATTCGAGAGCGATCGCTCCCGCTTCCCGACTAAGCCTGAATAATAATATTCTGCCTATAGTCACATTTGCAAAAGGCTGTGAATGTATTGAATGTTGTGAATGTATTGAATGTTGTGAATGTATTGAATGTTGTGAATGTATTGAATGTTGTGAATGTATTGAATGTTGTGAATGTATTGAATGCTGTGAATGTATTGAATGTTGTGAATGTTTATAATTTCCTATTGCAAAACTAAATTAGGTCTAGTTTAAAAATTGTTTTATTATCTTGAAATATTGTAAATGTTGGTTAGTTCCCTTTGCATTACAGGGTCCAAATAACACTAACACGCTCACGACATGTTTATTTGGTTAAATAACAGTTATTCTAGCCATACCCAGCATTAGTTTGGGTGATTAATACAAATTGTTCTTTTAACCTCTTCTTTCTTTTAACTAGTGCAGCCCACCATGATTGTACTGTGAAAAGAGAATTTTCAAATTTTAAATTTATGGGATAGCTCAAACAACTGTGTCTTAACATTTAATGATTATTAGTGGTGCTGAGTTCCTTCTGTGCTTTGCATTTTTTATACACTTTCATTTTTAATTTTATATAAACATCTGCATTAGAGAATGTACACTAGAGAAAGTTTTTATTGAAAGTTTATGTTGATGTGTAAGGCATAATTAAATAATTATGTGTAAGACAAAATTGAAAAAAATTAAAAAAAAATTTTGCAATCATCTTTTTTCCTTGTTATGTATATACAGCTGTGAGCATGAAAATAACAGTACCTGGAATATTTTGAATATTATTATAAAATTTTGTTTTAATTTATTGCTAAAAAAATGTTATTAAATTTATATTGACACTTAAATCTAATAGAATAAAAAAAATCACATCAATAGTAGTTTTTCATTTTATTTCAGACACAGAACAATAATATTAAAAAAAGGTTGCAGTCATTAAAATAGCAGTCGTATCTGAAAATGGAAATTTTTTTTTTTTTTTCGAGAGTTAAGTATTAAAAAAGTTAATTTTTTAACATTAAAAAGTTAAAAATAAGTATAATATAATAATATTTACACTTGGTATTTTGTTGAAAAACCTTTGTTTTTAATAATGGCTTCACAACGTCGATACATTGAGTCAACAAGGCGTTGACATTTTTCTTTGGGTATTGAGTACTATGCTTGTTGAATAGCTATCCATAACTGCTGAGCATTATTTGGATTATCAGCAGAAACTCCTTTTTTAACGTTTCCCCATATGTTTTCAATGGGGTTTAGGTGGGGTGACTGAGCAGACCACTCCATAACCTCAGCCATACTGACCTGAAACCCCATTGACCTGAAACCACTCCTTTGCCTTATGGTTAGTGTGTTTCAGGTTGTTGTCTTGTTGGAAGACCCATTCTAGCGGCATGTCTTAAATAGCATAGGGCAGTATGATATTATTGAGTATGTCGGCATATATATGTTGGTCCATGATACCATTAATCTTATAAATAGTGCCGACATCATTATATGAGAAGGAGCCCCATACCATGACTTTATCTCCATCATGTTTTACGGACTTGATAGTATATTTTTTCTGAAATTTTACATTAGCTGGACATCTTACATATTGACTTGAACCTGCACCTCCATAAAGACAATTTTTGATTCATCGGTCCATAATATGTTGCGCCACTTTTTGATGGGCCAATTCAGATGTTGCTTTGCGAACTGCAAACGTTTAGGGGTATGTTTTTTTTGTCAACAAAGGAACCTTTCGTGGACTGTATGCATATAAACTGTTCTCTCTTAAGCGCCTACGAACATGTAGGTTGCGTCACTCACATGTTATTCAAGATCATCTTTGACTTGCTTGGCCGATGATAATGGTTTACTTTTAACGGATCATACAATTCTTCGGTCTTCTTGTGCGGTAGTCTTTCCACCTTGTTTTTCATATTTTGCTGAACACCTGAGAATATTTTGTATATATGAGTAAGATTTACCTTCTCTATGATGCTTCAAAATATTATTTTTATTATTGAGCATACACAAATAAATAAAGTAAATATTATAATTGAAGTTATACTTACTTTTCATGTAAAAATTTTGAAAATTTCTTTAAATTTTATAAACTAACTTTAAAACCAATACAACCACTGCTATTTTGATGCATTCTCTGAATTACAATAATTTTATTAAAAATAACGGTGTTCTTAAATGTATTGAATTCTTGTATGCTCAATTTACTTATCTCATTATTGTAAATACACACATAAAAAATTTGTTTTTCTATATTATACAGAAGAAGAGTAATAATGAAAGTACGAATATTTTTTTAGTACTGCTATTTTCAAGCTCACAGCTGTATGTATTAGGGTGTCCTATAAAAGTAGGTTTTCTAAAAAATGTCTGTTCTCACCTCTTAATTGTGTTTTATATAATAAAAGAACACTGGATTAAAAAAATGTCTAAATAAAATTCATTTTTAGGGATCCCCAAGCCTCTTCAATATTTAATGGGTAATATTGTACAGGGTGTTAGCCAACCTGATGGTACAGCGTATAATGCGGTTTTCCCCGGTTTAAAATTCCCAAATGTTCATAAGATCATAGTAAAAAAAAAAAGTTAAATCAGTCTCAGATTTAAAGTATCGCCCTAGACAAGTAAAAAACACAATAAGTATGCACAACGAGAAAATGAATAAAATTGATCGATTTTTTTAATCTGTAAAAATATGTTGTCGTTAACAAGCGTCATTAACATTAACAAGATCATTCATCTAAAAGTTGAAAAAAACTTTTTCAAGTCAGTTATTCTTGAGTTAAAATCTTTCAATATGTTTAATAAATTAATTTATTAATTTATTTTTATTATTCAAAAAATTTATTTACGTTTTTGCTGTTTATCTTAAGTTAGTAAAGTTACAAAGAAATTTGCATATTAATAAATACTTTAAAATAAGTTAATAACGTTTTTATAATAAAAGGTTTATTAATACTTTTGGGAAAATAAATTAGCTGGTTAAGAAGATGGAAAATAACAACAAAAATAATCAAAAATAAAGCTTGCAATGAAACGTATTATCTATGTTATATTTGCGTAAAATATAAAAGAAGATAATTAAATAATATTATAATATTAATTATTAACCAATATTTATAAATGCAAAATTTTTTTTTTAATTTACAAATACAAAATTTACGTAGATATTACAGGTCAACAAATAAATAATTTTTCAAAAGAATCCTATTTTCATAGAGATTTCAAAAATGTTATTTGTTTTAATAAAAATAAGTACTTTTTGTATTATTGCTGAGAAACATTTTGTTAAAATTTTTTTAAAAGTCTTTAGCAGTTTTTCACCTTATTTTTTTGTCAATAAGTTTTAAGAAAAAATATTTATGTTTTCTAAAATCTCTATGAAAATAGGCTTCTTTTGAGACCCAGGTTGACATTTTTGAATAACTTTTTTTTCGACAATATTAGGGACTTTACCCTAAATACTAAAAATTTGAACCCAAATATCTTTACAACTTGACGTGATGGTGAAAAATGAGTTGCATATTTAAAATGAGAAATACTATAAAAAAACTAATTGTTTGCTCGGCACCATATTTAATGTATATTTGTAAATTGAAAAAAAAAAAAATAATAATTTTGTATTTAAACACTTTTTTTAAGTTTAAATACCTAATTTACTAGATATTTAAATAAGCTGATTAAATTTAGTTGCTGCCTTCGTGCTGTGAAAGAGTCTCGCTCTGCCCCCTAAATGTCTTTGTTACTCATTTAAATTAAAGTAGCATATTGCCACAAAAGCTCTTTTAATAAACATATTTGACGGAAATCGGTGACCCAACCAAGTTTTTCAAAAATTATTGAGATTTTGAAAACTTTCATTTAACTTTTATTTAAAAGCTATCGATTTAAATAGGTTTTTAAACTATTAAATTTGTTAAAACTGTTGTTTGAATCAAATAAAATTAACTGTTAAATTTATCTAATGATAAAAATTATAATATAAAATATAATGAACAATATGAATATTGTAAAAAAGTTAAAAATTTTTTTTTAATATTTTAAAATACTAAAGTATTTAAATACTTATATATTCAAATATATTTCTTCAGAACTAATCGTTTAAACCTTTTGAGTTTAAAAGCAATGTACGCAATTAAAATAGATCTAAGTTTTAATAAAATTTAATAATTCATTCATTAAAACTGCAAACAATTTTGTTCTTGTTTTCTCTCTACTATACTGCAGCCTTTTTTCCAAACGCCTTAAGGTAAAAAAATTGAACATTTTTTTTAAAAGTACATTTGGACATTTTTACAAAATAAGCTAATTTAGATGTCTACAAACGTTATTGAATACATATTTTCAAAGTGTTCTAAACAAATTTATAAAAATTATTTGTTTCAAAAATGTTTTACTAATAGTTTCTCCTAATAATTTTTTTTTAATTGCGTTTTTCTCAATATACGTAATAAGCATATTAAGGCGTTTTGAAAAACAGCTGCAGTATATCAAACAAAAAAAAGAAGCGATTTAAAAATGAAAACTTTAAAAGATTGCTCATAGAATTAAATATTTATAGTAGAAAAATTTAAGTAGAAAAATAATCCTGCTATAAATATAACCTAGCAAAAATAGAAACTTTATTTTGATTTAAATTTAATTGTACTTAAAAAACATAAAATTTATTAGCTTTTTAATTGTCAGAACCTTTTTTTTATGCCTTTTTTTTTTCAGTCGCATCTAAATTCCCAATTTTGCAAAAAGCTGTATGAAATTTTTTCCTGGCTAACACCCTGTTGTAATAATATTATCAAATTAAATATTATCCCTAATATTATCAAGAAAAATGTTTTTCAAAAGTATGTCATGTTGGGTCTCAAATGAAGTGAAAATATACAAAAAGTTTCAAAAGGAATAAAATATATATATATATATATATTTATATTTTAGATTTTACTGCATAAAAAATGACATATTTAAAACTAAAAATCAAAAAGTCCATTTTCAATTTTTTTTTTTTGATAATTTTTTTTGATTTTTGTTTATAAAGTGATTATTTTTGTAATTTTAATATAATTTCACTTTATTTATAACCCAACAAAAAAGTTTTTCAAAGTATGTCAAGTTTGAAAACCTTTTTTTTTTAATGACAATATTAAGGATCCTCTAAATGTTTAAGGTTTTTTGATTATTAATTGGTTTTGCCTAATAATTTTTGGTAACCATATTGTTTACTTAATAATTTTTGGTAACCATATTGTTTACTTTTTATTTGAGACAGTTTTTCGATTTATATTATGCTCTAATACATGGTTTTAAAATTTTTCAAACATGATTCATCATATGCAAGTAATTACATACATACAAATAAAACTTTGGTTGCTCTCTTAGCAACTTTTGAAGCATTAGCAAACTCTTAACAACATTTGAAACCATGAAACATTAACTCTGAATGATTTAATGTTTCATGGAGTAGAAACCAATTTTACCTGCATTAGTTATATGTTTTAATCATATGTTTAGAATAATTAAAATAATTAATCTAAATAAAGATTATTATAAGCAAAAATAGTTAGAGAAACATTTTTAATAAAATTTTTTTGTTTAATACTTTTTAGTGTGCAGTTGTTGACAATATGATAATAGTATAGTCTGATGATAGTGATGATGATGTGTAGCTTGAATAGCTGTCTAGTCAGTACTTTGATGTTAGTGCATGATTTGCAAAGTAATAGTAGCAGTACAGTCATCAGTAATGATGACTGTATTGTTACTATCTATACTATACATAATGCATGATTCACAAATTACTCAAGGTTTAATGAATACAATGTGATATGATGGCATGAAATGAAATGTTTTATTTTGTTATCATTTAATTTTTTATTACTTTACTACTCAATAACTTTGTTTTTTATCATGTTATTAAAAGTTTAATCAACTTGATCAATTTATAATTGATTACATCACTTATAACATTTTAATTCTAGAAAATGAAGAAGCCGTCAAGGTTGCTCCAAAACAAAAGGTTTATTTTTTTTACACTTGTTGTCGTTTTAATTATAATTTTTTTGTTTATTTGTTTATGATTTATTTTTGAATTCAGTGTTCTTAGATTTTCTTGTTTGTTTATTTTTTTAATTTCAACAAATTTATGATTTAGTTGTGTGTTTCAAATTCTAACAGTTTTTTAAACAAGTGTTAAAATTAGCTTCTTAATAATTCTTAAAGTAACAACCAAGTAGTTTTCAAACGAACAAAAATAAAGAAATTATAATCTTGAGTTAAATTACTTTTACATAATTAAAATATGTTTAAACGTTAAAAGTATTTTATACTACTAATATTTATTAATGAAAATATTTACATCCAAAAAGTATGGGTTCGGTAAAATGACTCGGTAAGTTCCTGTTGAATTTCCTGAGGCTATGTTGATAAGTTCCAATCAAATTCAAGATTATCGGAGCCATTTCGAGATCAAGTTTTTCAAATAGGTTTTTGATGTCCAAGTATTCATTAACATCTAAAGTTTGTAAGAATAACTTTGTTGGTTTTAAAACAAGATTCCTTTTTAGTTGATGATATTTTTTGAATCTTTAAAAATTTATATAACGATGTTATCATGGTTTTTACCGTCATATTTTTCTATTGTATACTAAGTTCGGGTGTTAGATATTTCTCTCTCCTTTATTTCACTGATATTAAGTAATAGTGTTAATTATTTTAAAAATCTTTTCTTAAAAATTTTTTTCCATTCAATTTTGATACAATGTAATGTTCTTGTTGAATATTATTATTTTTTGTAAATTTTAAATTACAGTACTGGCCATTGAGGTTTTTGTTTTGAGAATTTGTTCTCTTTCTTCTTAGCCTTGGCCAGATATTGATTAATTTTTTTTAATTGGTAAAGATGCCATTATAAAATCCAAATATTGTTACATAGTCCTGCATGAAATTAAATATTTTTTTGTAATTTATTGACATTTTTATTAATTGCTGCTGTTGTTTTGTGTGTGATATTTTCATGTTTTTAACTTTTTAGTATTTTTTGTCATAATTTTTTGTTATAATAAATTCCCCTCAGTTCACAGAATATAGAATATCTAAAAATATGTTTGAAACTGACAGATATAATTGAAGCACACCTCTAAAACTGCTATGAGAAATGATAGGTTGTTACTGCAATTGTGTTGCAAGAGGCAACACAATTTCATTAATTGCAAAAGGCAACACAATTGCAAAATTGGGTGTTGAAACTGGTTCAGCGATGATTGGAGTAAAGCATACAAAAATTTACTGTAATGTTTAATAAAAGTACATGTGATTGCAAACAAAATGATACAAAAGGATGTGAAATAAAATTTAATGTTTTATTGAATTACATTGAATAATCTTAATTAAAAATTGTTTTTAATTGATTGTTGCAAGGTAGTTGCATAGGATCAATAAATTAGATGTTGTTTGCAGGAATGTTCCTCTGATGAATCTTTAAGTCATAGTGAAAAGTCGTATCTGGAAGTCATAGTGGAAAGGATCCAGTTTGGTAGAAGAAAATAAGAAGAAACAGCTCCACCAGAGTGTTTCTAAGAAAGTTTCAAGCATTCACAAATAATAATGTTTTGGAGTGTTATTTCAGCGAAAGGTCTGGACATTCATTTGATCAAGGGAATAGTGTGATTAGTAGAAATTACTGGAAAAAAGTTTTTTTGCTCAGCTGCATGAATGGTTCCAAATAAAAAAACGATTTTGATGAGAAAAAAAGTTCAAATTTGACAACAGTATTCCATTCAAAGACAAATAAGAGACATGTAATAATCGAGAATAGAATTACGAGTAAGGAATTGGCCAGTATATCCAAAGAATTTTGTGTTAAAGGTTAAACAGGTGGAAAGATTAGAGGCTATGAATGTTTGTACAAGAAAGATTAAAACATTTGGTCTTTATGATTTTTTATGTTTATTAATTTTTGATGCTTCAGTCATGTTTATCGAATTATTGCAGAAATTGACAAGAAAAAACTGGATTTATATGCTTAGAGTATTATAATTGTTGATATATTGTTTTTATGTTTTATATTTAAATAGTTGATTGTATTCATTGAATAGTTTTTTTGTACTTACATCCTTCTTGTGTTTCACAAATATTAAAACAATTTTATAATTTTTTTTAGCTTATTTTTGGGTATCCTGTGCAAGTATTATTTATCCTTGGTAATGAATTCTGCGAAAGATTTTCTTACTATGGCATGCATGGTAAATTAAAAAATTCTTAAATTTTTTTAAAGTTTTGATTTGCTGTTAAACAATATATATATATATATATATATATATATATATATATATATATATATATATATATATATATATATATATATATATATATATATATATATATATATATATATATATATATTCCTCATTGTTTTCAGCCATCTTGGTTATTTATTTAACAACTATGTTAAACATGAGTAAAGATGATGCTACTGCAGTTTATCATGCATTCAACATGTTATGTTATTTCTCACCAATATTTGGAGCCATCATTGCTGATAGTTTTTGGGGGAAATACAAGTAAGTTGATCTTTTTACTTGTAAACTTGCTTGGTTTTAATTTGTAAAGTTTAATTTAAAGCAATTAATTTAATGTTTTCTTTATTTTTTTTAGAACTATAATGTATGTATCAGTAATATATGCAGTTGGCAATATAGTTGTATCTGTTACAGCAGTACCTTCTGTACTTCATGAACTAAAGTTGTAAGTTTTATTGTTTGTTCTAGTTTTTTTATATTTTTTTAAATTTATTATAAAGGTTCTATTAATTTTCTTTTAACAGTGCTGGTCCTGCAATTGGTTTAGTTTTAATTGCACTAGGTACAGGTGGTATAAAACCATGTGTATCAGCATTTGGTGGAGATCAATTTGAAGCTGGGCAGGTAAGAATTAGCAATGGCAATAAATTTTTATCTTAATATGTCAAAATTGATAATATTTAAAAACAACATTTATGCTCTTAAACACCATCAGTATTTTTAAATGGACTTATGCATTCTATCTTTGGGCTAGTTATATGATAAATAAAGATAAATATCAAACTAAATAAGTTCAAGGATTACCAAAGAATTTATAAATTAATTTTTCTAAAGATAAAAAATAAGGAATTTTGTTTCCCATTTTTAAACAATATTATTGAAAGTGTTATGCTATAAAGATTTTTTTATCATTTTATTTTTTTATTTACTTTACTTTTATTTACTTTAAATTGATGACTTTTAAGAAAGCTATAAAAAATATAGAACTGAATAAAATATTAAAAAGCTACTAAGTCAATCAGTAGTATGCATTTTATATTATTTATACACATTTTTTTTTTTGTAAATAATTGTATATTGATACAAAAAATTTTGTACAAAACTGTGCAAAATCCTAAAGTTTATTCAAATACCATTTTATTGATATCGATATTAGTTTTGTTTTTGTTGTTTAACAGGATGACAAGCTGAGGAGCTTCTTTTCTATTTTCTATTTTTCTATAAACTTTGGTTCCCTCATTGCAACACTTTTGACACCAGTTTTACGAGGTAAAAATAATTTAAAAAAATAATTTTATAACTTCAAATTTCAAATTAAAAAAAATCACTTCTTTTCATTTTATAAAGGAGATGTACAGTGTTTTGGATATGATTGCTACCCTCTTGCATTTGGTGTACCAGCTATTCTTATGGTAGTTGCTTTGTTGCTTTTTCTTGCTGGTAGTAGTTTGTATAAAAAAGTTCCTCCTGAAGGAAACGTTGTTGTTGAGGTCTCATCAGCTGTGGGTGTAAGTATTTTGTTAGTGTATTTAGTATTGGTGGTTTGGGTTTTGTATTTAGTAATGCTAAACTGATCTGAATATCAATTTAAATATTATAATGAAAAATAGACTAGCACTACTTAAATAGGCTACAAGTTGTTATTAATTACTACGAATAGGCATTGAAGCTGTTTTAAAACAAACATCTCACTGATACTGCGTGTTAAAAGAGAGAGAGAGAGTCATATTAGTTCTGAATGTTTTGTTCTTGTTAAAAAGTTTTTTAATTGTCATATATTTTATTGAAGGGTTTATATATATCATACAAAATATATATTATAAATGTGTTTATTTTAGAGTGCTTTGAAAAATAGAATAGCAAATTGTGGAAGTGGAACTAAAAAAGATCACTGGATGGATTGGGCAGGGCAAGAATACAGTGTTAGATATTTCAAAATATTTATGACTTTATGCTGCAATATTTAAACAGATTTTTTATTTTTAATAAACTTGTCATGTTTGTTAATATATATTTTTACATTTGCTACTTTTAAATTTCTTTAATGTTATTAACTTTTGTAATTTATGTTTGCAGCCTGTATTGATATCAGATATTAAAGCATTGTTTAAAGTGCTTTTCATGTTTCTTCCTCTACCAGTGTTCTGGACACTCTTTGACCAACAAGTTAGTTTTTATTTAGTATTTATTGTTTGATTAAAATTGTTTTACAAAATTTGCAGTATTATTTTCTATTATAATGATTTTATAATTCCATTATATACTTAATTTTAATATTTTGTGAAAAATCTCAAATTTTATATATATGTACACTTCATCTTTTACCTAAGTTAGTTTATTTAAATACACTTTGCTGTGTCAATTACTAAATAAATCAGTTAATAAAACAAAAATAAAGATCAATAATAAATAAAAATATAATTGAATTTAAAAAGATAAAAATAGTATAAAACATTAAAAAAAAATTTTTGAATCAATAAAGCTTGCCTTTTTGCAGTAATTTTAAAATATATTTATATCTTTTAAAATTACTGCAATCTTTTATTTGTAAAATTTGTATTATATTTTTAACCTACTTTAAGTTTTCAAAGTTTTAAAATTGCAATAAAAGTAAACTGTATTAAAAAAAATTTTTTAATACAGTTTACTTTTAATACAAACTAAATTAAAAAAATTTTATTAGAGAAAAGTAAAATTTTAATAAAAAATTAAAAATTTTACCTCGCTCTTTTATGAACTTGTGAAATTATATTTCATTATAAACATACATATTTTATTGTTTTAGGGATCAAGATGGACATTGCAAGCTATGGAAATGAATGGAGACATAGTTTGTTTTTTGTTGTTATTGATTTTGTTATATAGTAAAAATATTTAAATAATCAATAAATAAAATAGGGTAATACCATGTAAAAGTGGGACAACAAATTGAAATTTATTTAAGATCTAGAGGAAAAATGTGGCTAAAAATTGGTAAGTTGACCATTTTTGAATGTGCTGAATTCAAAAATAAAGAGAAAATAATAAAATTAAATTTTTTTGATGATTATTGTTTGATTCTAAAATGGTCAGTCAAACTTTTTGTTTTTTTACCTTGGGTTGTGCTTTCATTAACTCTCAGAGTTACCGAAGGCTCATAAATTCAATTTTTTTCCCAATGAAGTAGGTGATCCAAGTCTATCTTTATAAAAAAAGTTCCTTATTTGGACTCAAATTTTCTATTAAAGATTTTTTAACAATAGTTTATATGTAAATAATTTAAGTTTTAGTGGAAGAAACTGACTGAATATTGGTACCTGACCATTTTTGAAGATGCTGAATTTGCTGGATGCCAAAAAAAAATTTAATTTCTCTTGTTAAAACAACGTCAACATCTTCTGAGCGTCAGTACCACATCTCAAAAGAAGATGAAATTCTATTTGAAGTTAGAAATAGAAAAAACCTGCTTTATAGAAAAAAGCTCAAAAGGAATAATCTAAAATTGAAGTTGATATCATTTAAATAATGGAAGTAAAACATTAATAAACTTTTACTTAGAAGATAAAAGATATCCAATGAACATCTTTTATCTTCTGAGTAAAAGTTTATTAATGTTTTACTTCCATTATTTAAATGATATCAACTTCAATTTTAGATTATTCCTTTTGAGCTTTTTTCTATAAAGCAGGTTTTTTACTATTTTTAAAAAAATTTGGCATTTTAGTTTCTTATTTTTTAACGCAATAAGTTCAGCATGCAATCTAAAATTTGAGCAAACAACCAATATTTTGAAGCAGAGCGACTGCAATATTTTGAAGCGGAGCAACACCAACTGCAAATATGTGTTTGAAGAATTTTTGAAGTTTTAAGCATTAAAAAGTACACTTATTTATGGGATATCTCTGTTATATACTTTCTAAAATATCTTTTACATATTTTATACTAATTCGAAAAATGAAGAGTAAGCAAAGAATTTAAAACAACATAGGATAACAAAAAGAAATTCATCCAGCAATTAATGTTCAAAAGGAAGCACCTCAGAGTTGATATCTCCACAGTTAGTGGAGCAGAATTATCTACAACCAGAAATGTTTGCAGAAAAGCATTCTCTGACCCAAAAAAATATAGATAAAATATTAGGGATTGATAAAACAAATGTTTAAAGGTTCAAAAATATCTTAATTGCAATACATTTTTTTACACGTCAATAAAAATATTGACAATATTTTTTAACAAACTAAAACAAGCTTTTTTATATAGAAATACTATGTCCTCTTAGGTATTTATGGCCCGCTACAAAATTTTCTTATTAAGTCTATGAAGATAATGGGTTATCTTTACAAGTAAGTTGCTCTAACATAGTAATAAAATTAATAATATTTAATAATATCAGTGGCATGGCTAGTAGTTTGTAGTCCTTCCCAAAAAAAAAACAGTCATTAGAAAAACCTTAAAAAAAAGAGATCCAAGAAATCTTAAAAAATTTTCCTTTGTTAAGTATTACTAAAAAAAAATCAGAAATTTGTACTTTTATATAAAAACTCTTAAAAGTCAAACTATAGCTAGGTATGGTAGTCAAACCATAGCTAGGTTTGGTAGGTAAACCATAGCTAGGTATGGTAGTCAAACCATAGCAAGGTGCTTGGACTAAATAAGTTAATAAATTGTTCGTTTAAAAAAAGAGATAAAAAAATAAAAGTTATTATTTTCTTCAAAACTGTTTTTAGCCACCCATTTGTATAAAATGACGACATAGTACACACTCAGGTTTCATCTGTATAATAAAATAACATTCGATTTAAAATTTTTTATGAATAAAAACTGTATTTAGGGGTGCCAACTTGATTTAGAATATTTAACTGTTCCCTAATTTTATCTAAAAAAAATTTATAACCAAAAAAATGTAATCATTTTATATAAATATTATAATTTTAAATTTTATTGCAAAACTTTTTAACAGGTTTTTGCAAAATTTGCAAAAACCTGTTAATCACAACAAAAGATGTTGTGATTGAACAACAAAAACCTGTTAATCTCAAACTTTATATTTAATCAATCTAAAAATAAATATGAACAAGCATCTTTTTTAATAAGTTTGTTTTTTAAACATGTTTTCATAAAATACGATTACAAACTTTGAAACTTTTATAATCTTTTGCTTCTTTTGAGTACTTCATTTTGAGTACGACATACTTAAAAAAAAAAAAAATTTAATAATATCTGAGATATGTTATATCAAGATTTCGTTATTCAAGAGACATTAGTGACTCGTAAAAAAAAATTTAATTAAAAAAAATTTTAAATCTAGTATTACTTTATATTATAAAACAAACTTTGTGGTGTAACAAAAGGAGTTTTCAAAAAAAGTTATTTTCTACCCTAATATGTGATAAAAAATAATTTTATTTATTTGTGAACTTAAACTGTTTTTATTTATACCCTTTTTTTTTGTTATTATTTATAGCTTTTTTTTGTTGTTGTATTTTTAGGGCTATTTAGGAACTGTAAAACCTGATCAAATGCAGGTAAATGTTTGCTTAATCAATGAAAATTAAGGACAATTAAAATGTCCATCTTTTTTCAAAAAAAGAAATAAAAAAATTATGAATTTTGCTATGATTGTTCTTCATTACACTTTATACATTACACTTTATAGATTACACTTTATACATTACACTTTATACATTAAACTTTATACATTACACTTTATACATTACACTTTATATTGAAGCAATTATCTATTTCTGGATGTTTTATTTTGGAAGTTTCATGGATACCCATGGTATCCATGATATATGGCTACCATAGGTATGATATATGGATACCATATCATGGATACCAAAGTTATCCATGATAGCTGCACTATCCTACGTAAAAACCAGGACGATAATTGCCCTACATATCACCCTATATATATATATATATATATATATATATATATATATATATATATATATATATATATATATATATATATATATATATATATATATATATATATATATATATATAATGTTTTTATATCAATTTTTAACTTTTATTTTTTTAATATACACTTTTTATATATGCAACCATTTTCTAAAGATGCATGTAGAATTTAGCGGATTTACAGTGTTACAGTGGTAATAAAATTGTTCTAACAGTACTTTTGAATAAGTATATTTAAGAAAACAATGATCCATTATGCATCTGATTATTAATTGTCTTGATTGTATTAAAGTAATTAAATTTTCAATATTCATGTGGCAATTTTTTATAGACGCACTAAAGTTTTTACAAGTTTTTTTGCAAATTTCTGTATATATATTATATTCTGTAGTATTTTTTATTTTGTGAGTCAAAATTAAGTTGAACTTAACCAAATGCCGAAAGGAAAGGTCCTTACCGATATTGAAAAAGGTCAAATATTCACTTTTCATCAAGAAAAAGTTCCAAATTGAGAAATTGCTTGAAGATTGAAGATATCAGATCATGTTATCTGTAATTTCATGAAAAATCCAACAGATTGTGCAACAATCAAGAGGAAACCAAATAAATCTAAGGTTTCAGGCTGTGAAAAACGCAGAATTGTTCAACTTGCGTCAAATTCATCAAAAAGTCTGAAAACAATTTTTTTTAAATTTTTTTTTTTAATTAACCTCCTCAAGGCTGAGAAGGTCACTACAGACGAAATTTTAGATTGAATTCTCATGAATACGGAAGATGTCTAAATAGTTGAATTTTTTTGTTTTCAATATCAGGTGATTTTTTCGGGCAAGAAAAAGTTTAATCTTGATGGGCCTGATGGTTTTAGTGGCTACTGGCGTGATTTGAGGAGAGAACCCAAATATTTTTTAACAAGGAATTTCGGTGGTGGATTTTTGATGGTTTGGCTTGGGTTTTGTGCAACAGGAAAGTTAAATTTAGCATTTACATCTTGCAAAAGGAAAAGTTCTGAATACATTGATGTGCTAAAATCATGTTTGATTCCATTTAAAAACAAATATTGGCGCAAAAAAGTTTGTTTTTCAACAAGACGCCAAGTTTTTCAACAAGACGCCAAGTTTTTCAACAAGACACCAAGTTTTTCAACAATACGCAAAAAAGTTTGTTTTTTAACAACGCCAGCATTAACACTATTAATTTGACTAAAGCTTGGTTTGAAGCTAAAAAAATCAAGTAAATGTGGTGGCCTGCTTGCAGTCCAGATTTGAATCCTGTTGAAAACATCTGGGAAATCATTGTAAGACGTATCTATGCTAACCAGAAACAATATAACTCTGTGGCAGAGCTAAAAGTAGCGGCATCAGAATGCTGGAAGGATATGGAGCCAAAAGTGCTGTAAAATTTGGTGGGAAGTATGCCAAAACGAACTTATAAAGTAATTGAGCGCAAAGGAGGTCCAATCAAGTACTAAAAATGTGATAAAAACATTTTTTTTGATAGTTTAGTTAAAAAATGTGAACTGCGTCTATAGAAAATAGTCAGCTATCTTATGAATTTAATTCATTTATGATTGATCTCTTTTCAAATTTGATATTATTTTTTGATAATTTTCATTATTTTATGATAAACCTAACTACTAAACAATTTCCATACTGTAATGATCTAAAATACAAACACAAACCATAACGTCCACTAAACAAGTTGTAGCAAAATTAAGTTTTTACTATTTGCCTGATGATTGTGGTAACTTATAAAACTCATTATAAATATTAGTATTTTATTAAATATTTGTTATCTGTAATATTGTTATTTTGCATATGTGTTCAAAAATAAGCATAAGACAATTTGTAATATTTAATTAAATTTTTTCCTACTAATTCGTTTAGCTCATATATTTTAATTAAAACATTTTAAGACTAAAATTTTTAGTTATGATTTTTTATCTGCCAGAAATAATTATTAAAAATGTTTAATAAAATTTTAGGCTTTAAATCCAGTGTTTGTCATGATCTTGATTCCATTTGTAGAAGCAGTGGTTTATCCTCTTGGTCGAAAATGTAGATTTTTAACCAAGTAAGTTTTACTTTTTTTTTTTAATGAAAAAAAATAATATGTTATCATCATAAAAATAATTTTATGAACATCCTTTGTTTGCCCGTTTTGATTTATGCAGCAGATGTGATAGGAAAACCACTCACATTAGAAAAGTATGCACGTGTAATTATTCAAATTTACAAACATAAATAAAACAAAGAATTTCCTCTACTTCCCTACATTTTTATTGAGTGCTTCACTCTTAGTATCTTCCTGATTACTTCATTCTTAGTATCTTAGTGAGTACTTCACACTGAGTATCTTAGTGATTACTACATTCTTAGTATCTTAGTGAGTACTTCACACTGAGTATCTTAGTGATTACTACATTCTTAGTATCTTAGTGAGTACTTCACACTGAGTATCTTAGTGATTACTACATTCTTAGTATCTTAGTGAGTACTTCACACTGAGTATCTTAGTGATTACTACATTCTTAGTATCTTAGTGAGTACTTCACACTGAGTATCTTAGTGATTACTACATTCTTAGTATCTTAGTGAGTACTTCACACTGAGTATCTTAGTGATTACTACATTCTTAGTATCTTAAGAAGTACTTCATTTAGCTTATCCAACTACTTGACATTGTTATCACTTGTTATAATTAAAATAAAAACTATAGTAAATAAATTTAAAAAAATTGTTTATGAAACAGAAATTTCCTTCAGAAGTTCTCCTCATAATTTTTCCCAAAAAGATTTCGTTAAATTATATTCGTAATAATATTATAATAATTACAATTTTTTTTTTAAACTTAATAATTTAAACATAAGTTTGTTTATTACCAGACCCTTGCAAAGAATGGGCTTTGGCATGGCATTGACTGCAATATCATTTGTTGTTGCTGGTTTTTTGCAAATAAAGATGGAGGTTTTTTTTTTTTTTTGCTTATTAGTAATTTCATAAACACGACCTTTGTATATTCTACGGGTCTCTATTATTATCGAAAAAAAAAAAGTCAACTTAAAAGAAGTAGTGCTCAAAATAGTAATCATTTTATATAAATAATATTTTAGATTTTATTGCATAAAAACTAATTTTTTTTAAATTTTTAAAGTTTTTTTTAAGTTTTAAAAAAAAACAAATACTTTTTTTAAAAATTTTATAAAAAATTATTTTGAGAATATCAGGGACTTAATAAATATGCAAGGGCCCCTAAAAAGATTTTATTATATATATATATATATATATATATATATATATATATATATATATATATATATATATATATATATATATATATATATATATATATATATATATATATATATATATATATATATATATATATATATATATAGATACATACATACATACATACATAATATATATTATATATATAAACATTATATTTTTATACTTTCTTAAACTTTCTTTCTTATCTTTTGTTATTTTAAAATTAGAAACAATTAAAGTATTTATTAATAAAGATGGGGTAGTAATGAATTTAGATTAGCATTATTTATTTTTATAGTAAGTTAAATAAATTAAAATGTTTATAAACCAAGCCAAGTTTAACATGAAAAAAAAAACCTTATTTATTTTTGGTTACATTAGGCAAAATCTTCTGTTGCTGATTTGCCTGCTACCGGTTTTGCTAATTATCGGTTTGTGAATACAGTGCCTTGTGAAATAGATATTTATGGACCAGACATGGTGATAACAAATGTATCAGTTGGATACCAACAAGTAGGTAATTGAGGTTTTCAAAATCTCAAAAAAAGTTTTTTAAAGTTATCAAAGTGTTTTAATCTATTTTGATTACTATATATTATTATTTCTTTTTATAGGGAACTGAATACTTTGCTATTCCAATCACTATTAACAGCATCTACATTTCCACAGATTGTCCTCCAAAAATGAATGCAGAGCCAAATATTTATGTTGAAGAAAAAGGAAGTTATACAATGGTCATTGGTGCAAATCACAGTCGACTTGCTGTAATGCAGGTATTTATATATTATCTGTTCATTTAATTATAGAAATTTTTGCATGAAATTTGTTATTCGAAATATATTTTTTTTAATGTTCAAAGTTTTTGATTAAAGCATAGTCATAATATAAGATAGTTGGGCATTGGTCAGTTGGCCATTGGTCAGTTGGCCATTGGTCAGTTGGCCATTGGTCAGTTGGGCCGTTTTCGCAAGATTCTATTGTTTTTAAACAATATAAGTTAAAACTTATATTGAAAATCTTTTATTTATTGTGCTCAGACTACCAATAAGTGCACAAAAATCTAAAAGATGGCAAACTCAACAGATAAACAGTGCATCAATTATTTCATATTAGACCATTCATAATCATATTTTTTCATAAGCTCAAGTGTATCAATAATTTCAGTTCTTTTCTTGTTAAAATTGGGAGTAAAAACGCTTTAACCAAATTTACTTACAGCTGTGTATGATAAAATATAAGTCTGAGCATAAATTCAAACGCTACATAACAAAGCAGCATTCAAATAGTTTCTCTTTAACACAGCAAACTAAAACATAAACTGATATTAAGAAAACGTATTCTACAAACAAGTTCATGAATTTTGTTTAAAAAAAACATTCTTATTGTTACAAACAATCTTTGCTGCAACGTGTTCTGCAAAGAAGTTCATCAATTTTGTTTTAAAACACATGCTTACTGTTAAAAACGATCTTTGCTGCCTTACATATATCAGAGATGAGCTTTTAAAGTACATATTTTTAAAAGATGATACGAAGCTATTATTCAAGTTAATATAAAGAAGTTATAAAAATTATTTACAGTAAAGTTGAAGTTTTTTATCCAAAATTTATAGGTGCAGATCAGAAAGGATTTTTCTAGCAGATCCTCACCTCTTGTAGGATATAAACTTGCTAATCATATTTAAAAAGAGAAAAAGAAAAAAATTTATTTCAATGTTTTCATTGTTATGTATTTAGTACTTGTTATCGAAGAATACGTTAGTCAAAAAAAAAGAAAGAAAAAATCTAGAAAGAGATTTTAAACTCCATCAAATAAATATTAAACATTTAATAAAGGTTATTTTGATAACCAAAAAATTTGTTAAAAACATTCTGGCATTTGAACTGTATTGCAGTATGGTTGAAAGGTGCAATAATAAAGTGAAATCAAATAAAGTTGTGTAATTTTTTACTTTAAATAATAATATCATATAATGTAATGAATGTAAGAAAGCACTTGGTTTAACTACTTAAGTAGTTTAATAATTTTTTCGGGATTTTATTTATAAAATTTTAAAATATTATTAAGACTTCTTTGCAACACTTTTTGCAACACTTCACACAACTTCAACCTAATAAGTCACTTTTTAGCCTCTATCGGTTTTTTTAAAGGTTGACAATGTACCTTTTGATACCCCAATTACTTTAATTATATATATATATATATATATATATATATATATATATATATATATATATATATATATATATATATATATATATATATATATATATATATATATATATATATATATATATATATATATATACAAATAGTATTGTGTACTAAGGTAAGCAATCTGATATCATACTGAAATAGCCTGCTGCTGTGGGCTTCAGTACATACATCGACTGACAAATAGCCTGACTCGCTGTGGAGTGCTGCTACATCGATATAGTATATATATATATATATATATATATATATATATATATATATATATATATATATATATATATATATATATATATATATATATATATATATATATATATATATATATATATATATATAATATATATATATATATATATATATATATATATATATATATATATATATATATATATATATATATATGTATATATATATATATATATATATATATTTATATGTATATATATATATATATATATATATATATATATATATATATATATATATATATATATATATATATATATATATATATATATATATATATATATATATATATATAAATAAAATATATATGTATATTTATGGTTTACCATTAAATCTTGTGATATTCTTGCATTGAAGATTTTTATCTTTTATTATATACCAAATAATGTTTTTATAAGATTTGTTGCTAGTAAAATAGCCACAAAATAGCTTTGATATTTTTTTATAATAAAATAAGGTTAGACATAACTGTATTAAGCATTGATCTTTTTAATGTAAATATTTAAATATTGACTTTCGTCTGCTTCAGTAGAAAAAGTTGATTTCTTTTTGTTGAGCTTTAGTAATATGAAAAACTACTATATTCTGCCTAAAGAAGGATTTGCCAATAAAAAGCTCTTAACTGGTTGATTTATTAAAGGTAATAAACCTGTCGATCCAACAAAAAAGTTATCTGATATCATATAAAATATTATTTTATCATTATTTATAATATCTTATAACTAAAGATATATTTTTATTTATAATTTGTAAAACTTTTCTTCTTGATTCTTTGTTATAAGCATCATCATCAGTAGAAAATATTTCAAATAGAAAAAGATTTATACTTCTTCGAGAAGTTCCAGAACCAAATATGTAACAATTAAAACAGGGCATTTGCAAAAATCAAGGATAAATCAATAATCTTCTTGTAAATATTCTTCCTAATGCGCATTTGTTTACAAAAATGTGCACTCATTGGTAGACTGGGTCCTAAAAAAAAGCTAACAATAAGATAAACAATAGCGCTCTTAAACTGGGCAGACTATTTATATTATGACTATGATTAAAGCTAATACTTATTACCCAACTTAGTTACTAGTATTTATTATACTATTAATTAAGCAAGTTACCAATGATTATTAAAAAGCAAGTTTCTAATTGTTATTGTCTAGCTAGATACCAATACAGATAGTTAGGTGATTTGTTTAACTATAATGTTTTATATTTTTTAAGCTTGCAGATGATATAACACCTTTACCACATGGTCATGCCAAAGTTCGTTTCTTACATGCTGGTGGTTCTGTTAGTGACAAAGTGACTGTACACATGAATAAAACATTATCAATTGATCTTCTTCCATTTACAAAACCAGACTACATAAATATTGTTGCAAAAACATACAAAGTTCGTGTTGCTCCAACAGGGACAGTAAATGCATTAGCCCTGGTATTTATTTATTTTTAAATGATGTTTTGTTTGTTTTTAAATTTTCGATATGAAATAGTTTTTTTTAATTGTTGTGTAAAGTTTTTTATTACTATGTAAATTTAAAAATGTTTTTTTTTATTACCAATGTTACATTTTACTTGAAATATTGGAATATCCTTAAATTTCATTATCAATTGTTATAACAGAAATAATTTTATTACATTAATTATTATATTAATGATAATAATAACATTATTAATGATAATTATATTAATGATAATAACATTATGGATAATTATTACATTAGTTATTGTATTAATGATAATTATAATTCTGTGTTGAAATAATGATAATTATTAGATTATTAAAAAAGTTTCGTACTATACCTTAAGAGATAGCAAAATAAGATCAACATTTTTACATCCCTTACTAAAAATTTTCATAGAAAATCTTATAAAACATCTTTAAAAAATAATAGCTATAATGCACCTAAAACATTAAAATCTGACTTCACCACAATATTTAACATATGGATATGTATAAACATACTGAAAATAAATAAAACAAAAAATTACAAGTAATATTGTATTATAAGTGATATACATAAAGTGATAAATAATTGAAATAGATTAAAAAAACAATTTTAAGAGAAAATATAACAATTTATTTGTTTATTATTTTATATTAACTATTTGATAAAAATAGTATATATAAATTTGATAATTAATAAATTCAAGTTTCAATAAATTAAAAAGAATCATCAACTCAGCGTAGTTAAAAGGATCCCAAACTCCCAACACATGTTGTGTTTATAATGAAGATAATGTTGAAAAAAAAGGTTTGAATGCATATGAAGAATGAATGAATGCATATGGAGAAAAACTAGTCTTGTTGTTTTAGCCGAAGCTCGCCTTCTCCATTTTACTCAAAAACTTGGAGTCTTTAAATTATATGTCGCAATCTACAGATTTATACGATTTTTTTGCGATTCCTATGATTTATACAATTTATACGATTTTTTTACGGATTTACGATATTTATACGATTCCTTTAATGCGTGTTTAATTTATAAAAGTTTTGGTATTTGACGTCATGGTAGACTTATGACTAATGAAAAATGTTATTAAACTATGCTGCGTTTTTCTATTTTTATTCAATAAGTACGTTGTTGTATTTTTTTAACTTACAGCAAAATGGATTTATTTGTATTATTTTTCCAAACATCGCAAAAAAAAATTTGTAAAAAGTGAAAATTATAAATTATTTTTATTTTATAGGAGCAACTTATTTTTTACATATCTTTATAATTTTTAGATTTATTTATCTTACTTATTTCTTTTGTTTTTAAACAACATTAAATCAAATTTTAAAGCTTTACTTACCAATCTTATGATTATCATACAAGTATTTTACATTATATAGAATGTTATATATGGTCTCTCATTTCTGTGCAAGAGAGTGCAGTATTATATATTCTGAATCTTACTAATTTTTATTTAAACAATGGAAATTATTTTCTAACTACTATGGTCATTTTTATGCTATGATATTTTTTGTTTTCCCGTCAAAAAAAAGGATTTATTAACAATTACTTACATTAACTGACAATAATAATTAGAGATATTTGATGAACTGTTAAATTTTTTTTTTATAAAAATTTTTTGATTACGCTGATATTTTACATTTGATTTTTGATAATGAAACTTTTAAAATGTTGGCAACTCCATACCAATCAGAACCTGTTAAGGTTATGAAAAAAAAGTACAAGAATACACTAAACAATACAGCTGACAGTAGTATCAGATATGAAAATTTGTGCAAGGATTTGTGAGATTCTGGTTTTGCATTACTAGTGCAACCAATAACAGCACAAGTCGGCATTATAAATTTTGATTATGAATTTTCTGTTCAATATTTTATATTTAAGTAAATATATTTTTATACAATTAACATTTAACAAAAATACAGACAAATTATTATTAATTAACGCAATAATTAACACATTAATTAGTGACAATAATTCAAGATAGATGGTAATTTAAGTTGTCAAAATGTCGTAACGCGCATTAAAAAAATATTATATTTGGTATTTTCCAATTTATGTGTCGTATTTGGCATTTGTCTGTTAACATGAAAAAATTAAAAATCTAACAAAATTGACAAAAACAAGTTTTTGCCAATTCCCATTTATTTAAAGAAAAGTTACAATTAAACTTTTATTTCTCTCATCTAAAAAAAGAACAAGTGAGGCAAAAAAAAATTCAATTTTCTACAATTCTTATTCATTCAAAGTTGAATTATGTGGAACTTTTCTTTCTCTTTTGTTCTACTCTTTTATAAAAAGAGCGAGCTTATAAAAAAAGTTATAAAGCTTATATAAAGCTTTTATAAAAAGAGCGATGAAATAAAAACTTTTCTTTCTTAACATAGAATTAAACTTAAAGATAAAATTAAATTAGAAATAAATCAATAATGAGCAAAGCAACTAACAGTCCAATCTGAGACTATTTTGAAATTGATGAAAATAATCAACATAAACAACATAAACCACAACAATAATCAAATAAACAACACAAAATCACATAATTTTAGGGAATTTTTATTTATTGCTTAGTCATTCTAAATAATTAGTAAATTTAGTTCAAGTTAATATTTCAATATTTACAGTTGCAATATAATAAAAAAAAGATTTTTAGTTATTTTTTTTTTTACCTACATTTGTTATAAAAAGACATTTAAACCCGTCATTAAAATAATTTGTTTTAAATTTATTTCAACAAGATTATTCAAACAAAGTTTTTTTGTTTGACTTCCCGAACTTCATGCAAATCAAATTCAGACGAAATATTGGCTAACTAAATAAAAAAGCTGTTACTAATTTTATAAGGGTAATTGATATAAAACAATTTTTTATCATAATCTTGATTAAAATAATAAATATTCATCATTTATTAACATTAAATATAGCGCAATAATAATTTATAGCAGCGAACCAGCAAAAAATATTTAAGGTTTTTAATATCTTTTTAAATGTTAGTTAGTAGAAAATAACTAAATAAATGTTAGTTAGTAGAAAATAACTAAATAAATAATGAAAAAAATTGTGAATAAAATTAAATAAAAATATTTCCAGAGTTTCATTGTCAAAAGTCTACCGTGACGTCAAATACTAAAATTTTTATGAATTTATCGCGCTTCAGAGGAATTGCCAAAGTCTGTAGATTGCATAATTTAAAGACTCCGAGTTTTTGAGTTAAATGGAGAAGGCGAGCTTCAGCTAAAACAACAAGATTAGTTTTTCTTGGCATGCAGTCATTATTTTTAATCAAAAAAACTTGATTCAAAACTTTTTTTTCAACATTTTAAATATGAACACAATATGTGTTGGGAATTTGGGATCCCTTTAAGGAGAAATCCGAACGATTTACATTTCTTAAAAATAAAAGTTTACTTTTTTAAACTTCAATTTTTTGTGTTTTCCTTATTTTTGATTATTACTATTATATATTTTAAAAAGTAGAGTTTAAGCTTTTTTTATATAGTTTATTATTTTTTTATAAATCTTTTTTTAACCAAAGCATCAAGTAAAACAAAACTACCACTAAAATACATAAAATGCAACGGGGCAGCATCATAAAAACAGCTGAAATAAATGCCCTAAGTGTTTACATTCAAAAGATTTCTCTTTTTTTCCAAAATAAAAAGATTTCTTGTTTACAGCATTAAAATATTCAATAAATGACTAAAAACCTCTTATTTTATCTTTCCGTAATCAGTAAAAATGTTAAAATCAAAGTTTTCATATTAGTTTTCACTCTTAACAATTTACTTCTGTAATCTCTTTATAGTTGTTTGAATAAATTACTAGACAAAAATGTTTCAGTTTTTATATAACTTCTGCCCCATAGTATTAAGCTAAAAAGTGCTACATATTTTTTTTTTTATTAAACCAATCAAAACATGTGCAAAATAGCACGGCAGTTTTTGAAAGTAAAAGGGCCTAAAAGGTATATTTTTCTTCGGATCTCTCCTTAACTATTTCTTTGATGTTTACCTGGTTCTGGAGAACCAGGTAAACATCAAAGAAAATACCATTCACATTTTGATATTCATTATTGTTTTCACCACAGTTAGTATCATTGTCTAGTTCACCAATCTAGACAATACATCATACAATTAATATATACATACTAACCAATTTTCTTTGTTTACTAATTCATTTATACTTATAATTGTTATCTATTATAACTTCTTTTATAATTACACGTTAACGCACAACTTTTTGAACATTCTATATAAATGTTGCAAAATGTTGGGTAACGCTTATATAGAAAAAGGTATCAGTTAACATTATTTATAAATAACAATTATAAGAGAATTACCTCTTTTTCACCAAGCTATCTGTATGATGTACAACATCGCTTATATTTCCAGTCAAACATTCCTGGCTATAATATAACTTAAATAAAATGATAAAATAATTTAAATAATATAAATAAAATAAAAGATTTATGCAAACTATTACATATATATATGTTACCTGTATGTTGTAACATTTATATAGAACAAGACAGCAATAAATATAGTATTACTTATAAAATTGCAGTTAAAAAAAAAACTTACTTTTTCATCTGAACTTTCTGCATGATATACAACACTTACAAACCTGTTTTCTTCACATCCTTGCTATCTTTATATATATTATAAAACACAGAACTTGTAAATGTATGGCTAAATAAATAAATTAAAATTTTATATTTATATTACTTCCTTGTCCTATACAAATGATACCAGTCAAACCTGCCTGGTATCATTTGTATAGGACAAGGAAGCAACAAATATATTATTACTTTATAATTTAAAAAAGCTTTCTTTTTTGTCCAATCTATCTGAAAGATGTAAAGGATTATTTTTATCGCCAGTCAAACTTACCTGGTTATAATGCAGTAAATAAAGTGTTCTCAAACAAGTTTTTTTCAATTATTTTGAGTAAATTGTCTACTATGCCTAGCAAAATATGTAAGCCTGGTATACTAACAATTTCTAAGATCTTCTTTGTTACACTTCCAGTCAATAAAGGAGGATTAATTACGTTACTAAAACTTTCAGCTTTTGCAATGTTTCTTCCAGCAGCCATCCATTTGTTATACCACTCACACAGAGAAGTTAGAGAATATGACTTAGCTCTCAGCATATTTGGCAATTCTGTTTCACAAAACGGACAAGGATGCTTTGAAGCTGCTGACTGCATTTCAACCATTAGGAGAAGAACATTTAGATCTTCTGAATTAGAGTAATCCAGAGAATTAAGTTTTAATTTATCCAACAACATTTTTATGTTTGCATAATTTTCATCAATAGAGGGTAATACCGCCAAAACTAAAGTTTTGTGAACATGAATATACTTGAATTCTTTAAATCCATACTCATCAGAATATTTCACTCTTTTCTTTTCAATTGAATGTACTTCAAGCTCTGGCTTTAATGTAATTGATAAAGTAACCTTAAGATAGCCTTGCCCTCCATCTACCCCAATCTTAACATCAACAATCTCTGGTTCAAGAGATCTACGTCGCAAAACTGTTGCAACAAACTCATCAACATTATTGCAAATAAACCAGGAATAGTTCTTTCAATACACTAAATAATTACAAAACAACTTTAAGTCCAAAGATGATGATTTATTTTAAATTATCAACTTTCATATTAATCAAATATGAAAGTTGATAATTTATACAAAAATGTAAAATTAAAATGTTGCATAGAATAATATTTTATTATAATATATTATTTTTATAGAGCTTTTTAAGAAGCTGAAAATCTTTAGTTAAAGTAAAACACTATTTATATATATATATATATATATATATATATATATATATATATATATATATATATATATATATATATATATATATATATATATATTTAGTTATACCACTTTTTTATTATCTCCAGTATCCTGTTTAGACTGAATCAGCATAAGCTCAGCATCAAACAAAAACAATAGATTTTCTTCGGTTAACTTTTCAGAATAACAAGGCTTGACAGATTTTCTTCCTCCATTCACTTGTACAAATCGGGCAATTTCTAACATCTTAATGTCACTAGTAAATTTAATTTTAAAAACAATAAAAATTTTTTTTAATAAATTATATTTCTTGAATTTAGTAGTAGACAATCTATACCTTGTATGAAGTGTGCTCTGTAGTTGTTTCAGTTTTGAGTGTGAAAAGCACGGTGTTTTCAATTCAATTACTCCAATAGAAACAACAAGTTTCTTAGGGCCAAAGGTGTTAAATGTTATTTTTGCATCATGGGTTACTAAATTGTTGATTGCGGTGGATAAAACCTTTTCTTTAGTAACAGGTGAGGTTGATTGTACAATATTCATCAAATTCCTTTGCTTAGCTAACTTTGTGCAAGGATGTTTAATACCTTTTATTATTTGTTGAAAACAACGTCTGCAAAGAACAAGATTTTCATTGGTAATCGAAAGATTCAAATTACTGTGACTTTGATAAATATCTGCATTAGTTTCACAAGATACCATTGGTGGAAGAGTTGCTGTTTCAGTATCATTTTTACCCCCATTAACACAAATAAAACACTCACATTTCCCACCTCGAATAACTCTAGTATTAAGGCCTAAAAGTAATAAGAAGTTATTTTTTAGTGCAAACAAAATATTGTTTATAAGAAGAACAATAATAATGCAAAACATAATTGGTTTTTATTGGCTTATTTTCTTATAAAACTTATCTTTGTACTTAGGTCGAGCGTTGAATAAAAATCTTTTTTGAATCTGTTTTCTCTAAACTCACTAGATTTTTTCTGCAATGAGAACATAACATTTTAGGTAGATCAGGGTTTTCAACAGAGTAGTTTTCTCAAAAAAATCTCTTGATAAGATTTTCATAATTTTTTGCTTGTTTTGGACCTGATTTATTGCATTTAGTTTGGATGCATCTTAAATCGTTACTTTTTTTCATACAGCATATGCAATAGCATTTTTAAAACTCATTATGATCTTTAGCAAAGTTTTTATTTCTTTTTTATTATTCAGAAATAGTTCCTATATTTTTTAATCGGCTTTTAAATTCAAGTCAATATAAGTTTTTTACTTAATTAAATAAAATCGCTGTTATTGCTAAAATGTGTTTATAAATATTGTTAAAGTCTTTTAAAGCTACAACAACTATAAGCCAATTGGAAACTAATGAATATTATTATAGCCAATCGCGCTGCTGCAATTGCAGAAAGTAAACAACTGTAATGGCTGGCGGAAAAGTATTATTTTAATACAAAAACAGCGTTATTTATAAAACTTCTCAATAAGTTTTCTAAAAAGGCTACCAACAAATAATTTAAATTTTGATAGTTTCAGAATGTACAAATGTACTACTTTCAAAAACAAACAAAAAACTTCATGGGACTTGATATAAGGTCTTAGGTCACCTTCAGGGTACCCGTGTAATGTAAAAACATAATAAATATCAAAGTGAGTACATAAACTAATTTATTTTTACTTAAGACGAGCACTTGACATTAGTTAAATATAAACAAATAAAAATAATTGTATTATAATAAATAATAGTGTATTATTTATAAACATTGCTTTTATATGCTTATATTTAATGAGAAGTAAAATCTTGTGCATTAATTAACTTCCCTTTCTGATATATTTAAAAAATTACCGTAGTTTTTTTTTCTTTAACTAAGTTGATGGAACATCATTACAAGTTGAATCCTAAAGATTCCCCTTATATCTTTTTTGGTTAATTCAAACTCAATTCACCATTTAGACAGCTTTCGAACTATTTTAAAAAAATATTAACTGCATATTTAGGCAAACCACTAAGAGTCAAATCTAGTTAATGCAAAATCAAATCAGTTGTAAAATATGTGTCTCTGTTTTTATGACTAGGTAACTCATTCTAATATCTCCTAATGTGGGTACAGCTCTAAAACTCAGTTTTATGGTTCTGAGGCCAGCTGGTAGTCAGGTTTCCCGAACTCTGTAGTAGCTCTCAGAATGGCTGATTCCATCAACAGCTGAAAAATATGAAAGTATTAACAGTGCCATGTTGTGCATGGATGGTGTTCCTGTTTGTACTTTTAGTGTGCATTGCCAAGGCCACATTTGGAGCCCTTTGTTATGGCTTAGGTTTTATTATTAGTAATGAGGCAATCGCTTGGGCTATTAAACTGTACTGAGTACTATCAATGCTTTGAGTCAAGTTCTTTAACAAATTTAAAAATGAATACAGTACCAAAAACTATAAAACATAAAAAACCATTGTCGTCACCAAGTTCTCTAAACCTATCATTCACTAATATTCGTGGTGCAAAGTTCACCGGACCTACTTGTTTGTTGTGAGACTAATTTGAGTCCAGCTGTCTCATCTTGTGATTTCTTTGTTGATGGTTATCTTCTTTTAATTCGTAAAGACTCCAATAGTCATATGCTTGGCCTGGCTATTTACATTTGTAAGAATTTACCCATTTGTTAGGAAACTAGTTCTGAATCCACAGACTATTTTTTTATGTGCTTTCGTTTAGCACCACTTTACTCTATCACCTTTCTCTTTGTTTTATATCGCTCTCCTTTACCTCAAGACTGCACTCTTCTTGATGTTATTTCTGATTATATTGATCAAGCCCTCTTTCTTTATCCATCAGCCAATATTGTTGTTGTCAGTGACTTTAATGCTTATCACACTGAATAGCTTGGCTCTAGTGTCAGTGTCTTGTTTCTGATCCTAGTCAGTGCTCAGTTTCTCCACATTCATCCTTAGGTGCTTCTGATTAGGTGCTTCACAGTTTGATCTCTCTAAAACTATTATCTCATTCTTCCTCATCATCTGAATCCCTTATTATTGTACCTCTTACAACTACCTTAAAGCTGATTGGGACTCTTTCCGTGATTTTCTTTGTGGTGGCGCTTGGATAGAAATCTTTTGTCTTCCTGTTGACAAATGTGCTTCTTACATAACTTCATGGATTCAGGTTGACATGGAATCTTTTATTCGCTCTCGACAATTCCAGGTCAAGCCTCACTCAATGGTTTTCCTCACATTGTGCTGCTGCAATTTCCAATCAAAACCGTTACTTCCATGTCTATCAGTGAAACAGTTCTCCAGAAAACAGATGTCTGTTTATTTAACCATTGTAAAAAAGTTTTCTCTAATTTTGAAAGTCAGTTATAAAACTAATTTTTTTTTGTATCATTTTTTTTTACTTATAAAAAAATCTTATTGTTAATTAAAGATTCAAAAACCTTACTTATTATAGGAAGAAGACTAATGGGATGGTAGCCCGCTATTCTCAGGTCATGAAATCTCGTATTTCATCACAAAAATTAGGCTCTGGAGGTTTCTGGAGAATCTTTATTAGTATCAGTAATAAGGGCAAATCTGTAATTCCACCTCTCTTGTATGGTTCAGACTTTGTCACCTCACCTAAAAACAAAGCGGAATTGTTTGCTAAGAACTTTTCATCAGTATCATCTCTTGATTTCACTAGATGCGTTCTACTAGATATAGCCGTTAAACAGGTTGATCTATTGACTGACATTCTTATCACTCCAGCATCTGTATCTAAAGTGATTTCCTGCTTAGAGGAAATCACTTTACAGATGCTACAGCTTGTGGCCGGGACAACATAACTGTTATAGTCATGCAGAAATGTTCTTCAGAGCTGTCGTCTATACTTTCAAAACTATTCAACAAGTGCATATCTGAGTCTTGTTTTCCAACCTGCTGGAAAGCAGCATCTGTTATCCCTATTTTCAAAAATTCTGGAGAGCGATCTGATTTATCTAACTACCGTCCCATTAGTCTTCTTCTTATAATAAATAAGGTTTTTGAATCTTTAATTAACAATTAGTAAAAAAAAAATGATACAAAAAAAAATTAGTTTTATAACCGACTTTGAAAAGCGACTATAAAAAATGGTCTCTTTAATAAACTTTATATAAGAATAAATAAAGTTAATTCACTGGAAAAGTAGAAAGATTTTGTTTAAAAGAAAAAATTTTTTTTGAAAGTTGTTTGAATTAAATAACTTTGATCTTAACTTTTGTTTTTATAATGAAACAAATTTAAAGTTACAAATTATTAGGTTACAGTTATACTATTAATGTTTTATTTATAAAAATATTAATGAATAATGAATCTATGTTTTTAAATTTATATAAGTATGTTTTTTTTATTGCAAATGTCTTTAATTTAAAAAAAAAACTATATCAACTTTTTAAATAAACAATTTAATTTTTTTTTAAGCTACTGCAAAGAATTGATAAGAATCTTTTTTTTTTTAACTTTTAAATGTGCGTCTTTGTTAAACAATAGTTAGATGTTTTTACTTCTAGCATTATATTATAAAAACAGTAAAAATAAACAATTTAATGTTATTTATTCCAAACATAATTTAGATAATTTTATTGTTATAGTTTTATTTATTTTAGTAAAGTTTTATTTTAATTTTTTTATTTATTTTAGTTTTAAGTTTTTTATTTTTCATTATTATTTTTTTTTTATGAAGATTTTTTTTTTTAAGTTATTTACTTCATAGTTAAGTTAAGATAATTTTTTCAGTGCATTGTATACAAACTTTTAAAACATAATAACAGCCATGGTCAAGTTTTCAAAATCCAATAATATTTTTGTGGTCATATTATGACGTGAAATCGCACACCTTCCTGGCAAAGCCTATATATATATATATATATATATATATATATATATATATATATATATATATATATATATATATATATATATATATATATATATATATATATATATATATATATATATATATATATATATATATATATATATATATATATATATATATATATATATATATATATATATATAGATATAGATATAGATATATAGATATAGATATAGATATATAGATATAGATATAGATATAGATATATATTGGATACATATTATCATATCATAGATGCAAAAATAGATAATATATACACTATCTAGATATGAAAGTTTTACACAATAATTATAACAGCAAAAAATTACTTTGTTTTTTCATTATTTTTTGCTTTTTTATTACATGTATACATTCTATGTAAAGTATATAATAATGTTTTTATTTAAGTTGATTTTATGTTCTATATTTGATTTTATTTTCAAGCGTTCTATCTCATTTGGAAATGGTGGCATATACACTGTTGTAATTCAACCTAACAAAAAACTGCAGGGGGTTTGTTATTTATTTTTTAAGTTCAAAAACATATTAAAAAAATTTTATTTTGTGTTTTCAATAAATTTTTATTTTTTTAATTCAGTTAAAAATGTTGGAATATGCGGATCTTTCACCTCGACCTATAAATATATTGTGGCAAATTCCACAATACATTATTATAACACTGGGTGAAGTAATGTTTTCTATCACTGGTCTTGAGTTTGCATACTCTCAAGTAAGTCTTCAAATATATATAGTATAGTTATTACTAGTAAGTGACCAAGGCTTCGGCCTAACTACATGTTGGAATTTTTACATACCCAACCCTATCAAAATTATAAGATTTAGCAGGGGTTGATACCCAGGGCTAGAAAAAATTTATTTTCAAAAAATACATATATTATTATTTATGAACACATTTACCATTTATTAGATACTGTCATATAATATGGATATAAACATATGTTTGCTATATATTTTTATATATTTATACACACTCTAGTAGGGGAGAGTTGTTGAAATTAGAACAATTAAGGTTGCCTGAAATTGGGACTTAAGGAATGTTTTTCAACAGATAGTTTAACTATGAAACATATTTAAAGATGGCTCAACTATGAAATATTTATGATTTAATACAAGCCATAAATATTTATGATTTAATACAAACAAGCAATCCAACTATACTTTGAACCATAGTTTGACTTAAGTGATTGCAAATTTGATTTTGTCAAGACTCTTTGTTTTTTTTTCAATTTTGAAAAAAAAAAAAAAATTAACTACTAATTTCTTAATTGGAACTTTTTGTTCCAATCAAGAAATTAGTTTCCTTAATTAGAATACTTTGACTCCTTAATCGGAACAGCTTGCTTCTTTAAAAAAAAAAAACGCATTAAAATTATCAGATATCATTATTACAAATAATCCATTATGCAAAGTTTTAGCTATTATGGCGTTCTTTTGTTTTATTAAGTAATATTTTGTTTAGTAATTTAAAAATTTTCAATAAATTTTGAGGTTTATGATATTACCTATTTATTTTTAAATTTTTTTAATCCTTTGATTTTATCATTTATGAATGTTACAAAGAAGCTGTTGAAAATTATGATTATGTTACAAAAAAAGTGATGGTGCAAAGTGCGTTTTTCGAGGGGTAACATTAAGAATCATCTAAAACATCGATAATAAAATACTTTACTAGAAAATTCAAAATGTTGCCTTGAGACATTTCAAAACAAAAGGAAGCGTTCAAATTTAGGAAAAATTCTTTTTTTATAAGGTGTAGTATCTGCTGAGAGAAGATGATCATATAAATTAGATTTGTCAGATTAGTTTATGATTGTGTGGGTGTTAAGCAATTAATATGCAGATGATGTGTCAGTATGTAGAGAGTTAGCAGCTTCAGGAAAAAAAGATAGAATTAAGAAAACCTGGAGAGAGTGGGTTACATATGCTGTGTACAAGCTTCATTTCCGACCCTGATTAAATATCAACTCTGTTTACCCACTAATTAATACAAATTAGAAATTTGAAAGTATGCCTTAGCATTTTAAGTTTTTGTGTTGATTAAAATATTTATTTATGTTTCTTAAATTCCATTGTTTGTAGAAAAATATTTATTGTTATTTTTATTATTAATTGTTTTCATAAAAGTCTACAAATTATAAAAGAATCTTCAGTAAAATTATTTTATCTCCTAAATAAAGAGAAGTTGTGTTCATATTAAAAAGAATGTTTTGAAAAAATGTTTTGGTTGAATTTTTTTTTGAGTAAAACAAAATAAGAAACATATACCAAAAAAAATTAACTTTAGTTTTACATGAAGCTTGCTCCATGTTAGTCTGTTTTTTAAACTTTATAATTAAAATTAAACTTTTATAACATCAAATAGAAAACAGCTTTTTTAACAGAATTTTTATAAGGATGATACCTTTTTAATAACAATAGATTTGTATAACACAAAAATAATTTATAGCATTAGACAAGCTTAAAATATCTGAAATATTTTATTCATGTTTTTAATGCGAACTTGGCAAAGTTTAGAAAATAAAAAAAAATAAAGAAATTCTGCAGTAATAATTTATAATGAAAAAAAAAATTTTATATAATAATAAGTAAATAAACAAATTCTTTAGTAATCTATAATAAGTATAAAAGAAAATTCTATAATTTGAAGAAAAGAATAATTATTACATTTCTTTTTCGAAATTCCAAAATTGCATCATATACTAAATCTCTTTGGAATTAAGCGCACTTGAATAAATTATAAAGTCTGTAGATTGGGGTGTATATTTTAAAGACTTGAAAACACATGCTAACATGGAGACAGCAAGCTTCAAGTAAAACTACAAAGTTATTTTTTCTTGGTATGCATTTATAATTTTGTTTTACTCAAAAAAATACAGTCCAAACATTTTTTTAAACATTCTTTTTATTGTGAACACAACTTGTCTTGGCATTTTGGTATCTGTTTAATAATTTATTTACTATTTTTTTTATTTATACTTACAAATGAGACAAAATGGGATTAACAAACATTTGTGTTCATATTAAAGAGTTATTAATAGTTACTACTTGGTATTTTATTACTTTGTTATATACAATTTTTTTTCCTAAATGACAATATCACACCCGCTATGATTAAAACCTTAATTTTATTCTCACCCATTTGTAGTTAAGGTTTCAGATAAAAATTTTAGACTCAGTGTGCTCTTAAAATTGTAGAAATAGTTCATCACATTTTTTGTAAAAAACTGAATAAATGTAATAAATGATTTGAATGAAAGAGCAGTAGAAGATAATTTGATTTACCTAATTGAATGTGGCTTGCAGAAAAAGTTCGTTTATACGATTGCTTATATACATGTGCTAACATACAAAAAAATAATATATTACTTTAATGGTTAAACGTGAGGGTCTTAAATATGATTTCGGAAGCTATTTCATTTTTAAGTAAGCCATTTTCTATAGTAAAAGTTCATAAAGGTAAAAAAAGGTAATAAGGTTGTATTTATATATGTGTGTGTGTGTGTTTGTGTGTTGTTTGTGTTATCGAAAACTCGAAGGTGGGAGAGAGTTTTAATGGGTTAAAATGCAGGGAAAAAAACTAGACAAATAAAAGTTTTTAGAGCATGCAGATACTCTAAAACTCAGATACAGTGAAAAGATGAGACTTTGCAGAATAAAAAATCAGGCATTAGCTCCTTTGAGCAGCAACCATGATGGCATTTGTAGAATCATTAGAGCATCATAAGAAGTAGAGTCGTAGAATCATTAGAGCATCATAAGAAGAACCAACCTAATA
>NC_061163.1:384735-409735 GCF_022113875.1 Hydra vulgaris | reverse complement strand
CTGATTCAAAGATCCCAGTGAAAGTATTTAGTTTATTAGCTTATATTTGACAAAAAATATTTGATATTCCAATGTTTTGAAGTTAATGAATTTTAAATATAATAGTCATTAATTAATAGAATGTGATCGAACAGGTCAGAAATCGAAGCTTTAAGGTGACACTCCATCAAATATTCCAAAATGTTTAAACTTAAAAAAAAAAGATAAATTTTATATCAATAAAAATGTTGTTAATTTAAAATGCTACTTTAAACTTCATTTTACTTTGTCTTGATTACTTTGCCTCCAATTTATCAAAAACATTCATTAAAGGGTCCATTCCAAACACGATAACTTGAAATATATTAACACATCATCCATGAAATTTTTTACTTATGTTCTAGATAAGTCAGGTAAGATATTGACATTTGGATTTTATGATTTTCAAAGTACATAAAAAATTATATCAATTTTTTTACATCAAGTAAAAAAAAGACTTATTTAGACCTTAAAATTAAAAAAAAAAGATTGGAGCAGAATTTAATAATTTCGAAATGTCATTCTCTAGAAAATAGTGTAATAAACATTTCATGAAAATTTGAAGTGATTTGCACTTATGCTTCTTTACATGTTTACAATCAGACAATTTTTTGCAAAATTTAAAAACAGAGAAAAACGTAAAAAAAAATTAAATAATCTTGTCGTTATAAATTTTTTAGTTAATTTATCGAAAAATTAAAAAATAAGTTGAGACTAAGCTTTTTATATTATTGATCTACAATAAATTGCCTGTCAAATGAGCAAAATATCAAAAATTTACATTTCTTTTTCAATTTTCAGAAAATATTTGATGTTGTACCATCCTAAGTGAAGTTTTGGTTTGATAAACTTTTTGCACTAGATATTTATAAATATTACATTATATTATCATTTAATTTTTAACATTTAATTTATTATTATTAAGTTTATTTATTAAGTTTGAAGTTTTCATTGAAGTGTTGCAAATTTTGATATTTTATAACATGGACTTTTATGCAATTCAAAGTAAAAGTTCTAGTTAAGTGAAGTTTTTTGTCAAAGGACCCTAAAAAATTATACAAGTTAGTGAATGGTTCGACTTCCCATTAAGCAGATAATATGAAAAGTAGATAAAGCTCAACTGAAATTAAAAAAAAAACATGCTGGATTTAGCTTTTAAATAGAAGAAGTAAATCATTTTTAATTTAAAATTATATTGCATAAATTAAAATTGTAGTATGTCACACATGAATTATGCGTGACATACTTTATTACAAATATAACTTCTTTATTTAACAATCTGCATACTCTACTGTTTAAACATATTTTGACTTCAGCAAAAAAAAAATTTAAGTAAAAATATTTTCTATAAAATCAACTTATAATTTTCTCCCTCGTTCTTCAGACGAGCGCAATTTTTTACTCTCGTATCAAAACAAGCATGTGTTATTTGTCTCATTGAGAAGGTCGTTTACGGGCATACATATATATATATATATATATATATATATATATATATATATATATATATATATATATATATATATATATATGTGTGTGTGTGTATATATATATATATATATATATATATATATATATATATATATATATATATATACATATATATATATATACAAATATATATATAAATAAACAAACATTTGGTAGTGAACTTTTTAAAATGTTAAAGATAGATGTAATATTAAGTTTGTGTGTATGTAATTAATATATTAAGTATGTGTGTATATATATTTATAATATCAAATTTATTCTTATTAATATTTAAATTTAAAAAAACATTTTCTTGTACACCAAAACAATATTAAAATTTTAGTTTTGTTTTTAGTCACCACCGTCAATGAAGTCTTGTATAATGGCAGCTTGGCTATTAACGGTATCTGTTGGAAATCTCTTAGTAGTTATATTAGCTGGAGTCAAACTAACTGATGATATGGTTTGTTTCTATAATGACATTGTTGCTTCTATGATTAGTTTACAGTTTGGATTATTTAGATTATATATATACATACATATATGTGTGTATGTGTATATATATAAATATATATACACATATATGTATGTATATATATATAATCTAAACTGTATAAATATATATAGCATTCTAGTCGCGACTTTTGGGGACATGTTTTTTTTGTTCTTGTTATGTTTTTTTTTTTTACTTTTTTATACTATTTTTTTCATATTTATATATATTTTTTAACTTTTATTTTATTTATTTTTTTTTTTATACATATTTAAATTTATTATTTTATTATAAAAATATATTTTCTATTTTAATTTTTGTTATTTTTATTTATTTCTTTTATATTAAATTTCATTTTTAACTTTATCTTCAACTTCATCATCAAAAAACAATTAATTACAATAATATAACCATATTTAAACCTTGTCGTAACCCTAACTCTAAGTTAGACCTTGATGCCTAGCCTAACTAAACCCTCAGTCGATGTAGTAGCACTCCCTTGTGAGTCAGGCTATTTAATAGTCGATTTATGTACTTTTCGTTCTCTATAAAAGTTTCTTATGGGTACATTTTTTTACAAAAAAAATAATGCTTACGGGGACAAAAAATTAACGGGTACACTAAAATGTCCCCGATAATGCTAATGTTCCCATAAGTGTTTGTTTTTTGTAAAATCTGTCCCCAATACATACATACATACATACATACATACATACACACATACATACATACATACATACATACATACATACATACATACATATTTATGTATGTATGTATGTATGTATGTATGTATGTATGTATGTATGTATGTATGTATGTATGTATGTATAAATTATAAAAACACTTATCTTTTTTCTTCAACACTTTTTTCTTCATCAATTAGTTTCTCCATCAATAGGCTCATCAGGATGCTGCGAATTAGGGTGTGTCATACTTTGGTCAAAACTTAAAAAATCAGATTTTCCAAACTCAGGTACAAAATGTCTACAAAAATCTAGAAACTATGAAGATATCTCTAATTTTGCATTGGCCAGTATTAGATATGGTGTTGGTTTATGAGTAACTGCAGCAATAGCTACTGCTGCATGAGTAGATAGAGGACTTGTATCCAAAAATGACATTTTTTATCAATTAATAATTGATCAATTAATAATAATTGATCAATTAATAATAGAAGAACTAGGAATAAAGTTATGAAAGAAGTTGCTAATCAGTTTGATATTTACTACGATAAAGAGATTATAAACTGTATATTTTTTGATGGATGAAAAGATCTGAATAAAATATTATGAATCAGATAGACAGTACCCCGATAAAGTTAAAGAAGAAAATTACACTGTTCTGGTGATGGGAAGTATTTATTTCATTTCACACCAGCTAAAAAAAGCAGAAAAGAAACATGCTGAAATTTTAGCGAATAAAAATCTTTGAGTATACTGAAATGAGAAAAATTAGCACACAGCAATTGGTGGAGACTCTACCAATGTAGATACTAATTTCCCAATCAGAAATGCACTTAAAAGTAGGTCGAAAGTTAAATTGGATTATCTGTGCACACCAATGACCTACCATTAAAACATCTGATTAAATTGTTAGATGGAGAATTTGAAAGCTTTAAAAAATGGACCTATTGAAAGCTTACTTGATAAAGCAACCAATCTTGAAACCTGTTTTTTACTTAGATTGAAATTGGTGATTTTCTTATTAACTTGAGTAATGATGTCGTGAAAGACCTTTCTACTGATCAGTATTACAGGTATGAAATAGTTAAAGCATACGAATCGGTCATGTTCCTCAGCAACTAGAATATCTTGAAATTGGCCCTGTTAACATAGCCAGATGGCTAACAACAATTATAGAATTTGTAGAATTGTAAAATCTCATCAAAGTCTTCAAGGCAATGCTGCCCAAAATCTTCTGAAACTTGTAGAGTATACTGTTGGAGTGTATTTTCCTGTCTGGTTTAACATCAAAATTAAGCCAAGTTGGATAGAAGGACCAAAACATGTTCTTTAGCAGGTTAAGTTGCTTCAATACCAGTCAAAGTCATTCCTACTATTAAACAATCTGCTTGGTATTTCTAATCTTCAAACTATGTCTAATCTTCCAACTATGCTTTGTTCTGAGAATGAAGAAGAGAGAAGTTTCAGTGTAAATAAAATTCTTGAAATAAGAGGAAGTGATAAAAATGTGCAACTAGGAGACCTATCTGTTAGACCAAAAATGACACCAGGTATCAACACTATAGCAATTTTTCTCAAAGATCTTATTGATTGGAATGAAGCTTTTGAAACACCATAAACTTGTAGCATGACAACTACAAATATCAAAGAGTACTTTTTTAAACCAATGATTATGCCAAATTGGTGTTGCCACACTCAAGCTGTCGAAAGATGTGTAAAAAAAGTCACCCAGACATGTGAAAATATTTTCGCAGAAGATAGGAGAGATAGTTGGATTAAAGGACAAGAGTTATCTTAGAAATTAATGTCATGTAATCTATCCAAGCAAAACCTTATTGGCTTGTATGTTTGTGTTCTGTCTGTCTCAAGTGTGTAGTGTCTAGTATCTCTATAAAAATACTTATTTGGGCAGATATTAACTGCATCCAGCTACTGTCTTGTAGGAGGCCTCCTAGGCACAGACTTTAGGGCTAAGCAGAATAATTCCGCTAACCAGCCTCGAACCATTTCTACATCTTTTAGGCTGGCATAGATGTTATATTGTTTCCTGCCTAGGATGATAAATGTTGGATTTTTTTGACTCTTCCCATAGATTTTGCTTGTGCGTCCTTGATAGTGGCTGCTTGATAGTGGAAACTCTTCCTGTTATCTCCTAATGAGAGTACAGCTCTAAAACTCAGTTTAATGGTTCTTAGGCTGTCTGGTAGTAAGGTTTTACTGAACTCTGTGGTAGCTCTCTTAGAGGCTGATTCCATCAACAGCTGCAAAATATAAGAGTTTATCAATATTAACAGTACCATGTTGCAGACTGTTAATACTCTGATATTTAGCTGTTGATCATTAACAGGACTAAGAAAATTGCATAGCTCATTGCTTAGAAGGTTATTCTCTATCTATGAATAAGTCAAATTCTCTTGAATCAGGGATCAGGGAATTCATTTCTGACATCAAAATTAGGTTTTGATCACTCTGAACAACAGGCTGTTTAGTGGGGCATTTTTGATTTTTTGGCTTTACAGATTTGATACTTTCATTCATTGTGCAAACTTTAAACTTATGTATGTTTATGGTTTTCAAATTTTAAACATAAGTATGTTTATGTCAAATAATAATCTTTTGCGAAAAAAAGGTGAATGGAGCCTGGGAACAAAAGTGCCTTAAAAAGTTATTCCCCCTTCCCCAAACCTGAGGGCAATGAGTTAATGATTTATTTTTTGCTACAACTTTATGCTAAATTTAACTAAAATTTCAAAGGTTTGAAATTTCACAGAATTATCTTTCAGAAATAAAAAGTTATGACCATAAAAAATTTACAACCCCTTCACTCTCACTTTGGGGAAAGATAAAATTTATTTAGTCATAACTTTCAAAATCTATATTACTATTCCATGAAATTTAAAACATACCATTGTAGCCAAATTTAGTATACTGTAATTAACAAATTCATTTGTTAACTCATTGCCCTCACTGTTGGGGTAAGGGGAATAACATTTTGGTGCATTTTTGCTACCAAGTTCCAATAACTGCAATTTTTTGGAAAGTATGCTCATTTGACATTAACATAAACATACTTAAATTTGGAATTTAAGCAACATTTAAAAGTGTTAAATCAGTAACAACAACAAAATCCAGTTTGCGCTATTGGAACTATATTGTTTTTAAGGGTCAAATTACATTTAACTAGCACCCCATATAAAAAAATAAATAAGTTTTGAATTGTGAAATCAAATAAACAGATCCATGCAAGTTACAAGTTTTCTACAAATAGAAGTTTAACTTCTTTAGGAAGAAGCAATTTCACTTTCTTTTTGCTTCACAGCAAATCACTGAATCTGAGCTACACAGAAGTCTTCTCATTAAATCTCATTGTTTTTTTCTAGAAACTTTAGGTGTAAAGAAATTTTTGAAATTTTTTACACCTTTGTTTCTGCTTTACTGTGCTTTTTCAGAAAGCATACCAGTAGATAAGCTTTTATTGTAAACTACCTGGTGAGACCATTAACAGTTTGTATAAACCTGCAGCATATAATACCAGGAGTTTATATGAACAAAGCTTTAGGTTGTCTCCTTGCAATAAACCTGCAGCATATAATACCAGGAGTATATATGAACAAAGCTTTAGGTTGTCTCCTTGCAATAAATCTGCAGCATATAATACCAGGAGTATATATGAACAAAACTTTAGGTTGTCTCCTTGCAATAGATCTCTAGAGCCTCAGGATTTACCTGATCCATATCTCTAGAGCCTCAGGATGATCCATACATGACACAGTACATAGTATGATTTGCAAACGCTTAGTTAGTTCCTTGTCGATACCCAATACTTCAGCAGAAACAGAATAATCCTGAAAACATTTTTATTTATAAATATTTTATAGATCATATATCGTTTAGCTTAAATTATAAAAATTCTAAGGGAAGGTTAGATTTTTTTTTAAAAACATTTTGCCGTATTACCATCGTTGGATGTTCATGATCTGCCGGATCTAGGAACATCCACTAACAAACCAATCTTCTCCTTTAATCCTCACTGAACCAATATTTTCTTCTCCTTCATTTTCAATTTATTTTCTCCCCTATTTTGCCATTTCTCAAAACCTGTTCTGTATGATATGTGGAGAAGACACTCCATACATCTGATCCATTCATAAAAAGTAAATATTCCATAGGAAAAGCTAGATTTACTTAGTGTGTTGCTTTTCTCATAAATAGTGTCTAGATTATTTGTAGTTGCCCCACAAATAGAACAACAAAGAGTTTGATTAGTTACATCACTAAGGGTTGTTGCTATTTTGCCATACAACATGGTCATTTCTAGTTGATATTCAATAATAACAACAAAAGTGAGCTGAAGTGAAGTTGATATTCAACAATAACAATAAGAGTGAATTGAAGCTCCTTTGGTATGATTTAGCTCCTAAACAAGAACACCTTTGTTTTCTTTAACATATCTATAACACATTGGTCTGCAGTACAAGCTTGATGAAGGCTTTTCATTAACCAACAGAATTTCAGATGTAGCAACTACAGACAGTTGAAGTCAGGAATAGACTTTTCTCAACAGAAGAATCTTCACAAATACATTCTTTATCTTTCTGTTTGTAAACAGATTGTTCTGTATTGCCATCAAATCCAACTTAGCAGATTAGTAAAAGTTTAGAATTCGGAGGACAAGTGTTAGCAATTTCAATTATCCTCTTTCTTATATGGTTTAATATATCTTAAAGCCAACTTCAGCTGAGTAGTACTCTACTTGTATTACAGAGGGATGCAGTATTCCTTTGCCTCTCATACTGAATTATATAAAAGATACATCTTGCTGTATCTTTATTCCTTGGCTCCATTGTGCAATGATAATCATTCTTGGATAATTTGCATTGTAATAACAGAGCAAGTGCTTCCTTACTACTATAGCAACCACCCTGCTGCACTATTCTATCATCTTTACTACTGAGTATTTACTGAAAAACCTATGCATCTTTTAACCTTTCATCCATCTTGAAATGCATCATAGCAGCAGATAACAGTTTATTTGTAAAGTAAATGCATCATAGCAGCAGATAACAGCTCATAGTTTTTCCGATTTTCTTTTCTTTGTCCAGTTCGATCCACAAGAAAATTCCACTGTAGGTCTCCCTTGTCCTGAAAATTAATGAGGCATTAAAAAAATTTATTTAATTGTTTCTAGAAGAGCATAATATCTTCATGATTAGGCACTAAATTATAATTTCTTGGGTAGGAGTTGCCGGAGGTGGGATATTTTTATACATTTCATACTAATCATACTTGATATCTGTATACAATTTTTTACTGCTCTAGACTTTAAAGAAATGTGAATAATTATTATACAGTCTTGCTCAATATTTTTGAGGATGCATAGTTTCATACGACATCCGACGCATTCATGTTAAAAAACTGTGAACATTTAAATATTGGCTTGAATAAAAAATTTTAAGCAAATTTCATATATACTTTTGTAATTTTTTTGTTAAGTTTTCATAATTTGGTCAACTCAATCGCAGAAAATCTTTTAATAAATTGTTAGTTAAAGTTTTTAACATTTTAAAAGCATTTAAATTAGTTTCATATAATGTATTATAACGTGTAGTAAATCTATTACTGCAAAGTTTTTTTTACATGAAAATTTGTAAAAATTATGCCCTAATAATGTAAAAAAACTTTTTAAATAATTATAAAATTTTTAGTAAATATGTATAAATATTTTCAAATTGCATAGGTTAGATTATTTCTAAATTTCACAGATGTATTGCCAGTATTTACATGTTTTTCATGTTTTTCACACATATTTTAAAAACTTTTTGACTTTGAAACATCCTAAAGGGTTTACAAAGTTGATCAAAGGCAGTATAAAATAAACATTCATTGCCATTAACATATGCATGTTAATTGCAAATTATTAAAAAAGTCAATATATAACCTTTCGTTCTGACCTTATTGGTAAACTCTGGCCCACTGTGCATTCTTTTAAGTGCTTCTACTTAGCACCTCCACTCTATTGCCTTTTTCTTTGTTCTTTATTGTTCTCCTTTTTCGCAAGACTATACTCTTTTAGATGTAATTTCTGCTCAAATTGACCATCTTTTTACCCCTCTGCTCAGTTATTGGTGACTGACCTTGCTGGGACTAAAGCCTATAATTCTGCATTTTGCTATCTCTTACTCAGATAGTTAACCTTTGACTCGTTTTCCTTACAACCCTAATCATTTACCCTCGCTTCTTGATTTATGTCTGGTCTCTGATCTATGCTTGTGTTCAGTTTCTACTTTTTCTGCTTTAGGTGGTTCTGACCATGCAATGATCTCTTTAAATCTTTCATCTCATACTTCCTTTTCAGGCTCACCTTATCATCACACTACTTATTACTACCCTAAAGGTGATTAGGATTCTTTTTGTGATTTTCTTCATGAGGGTTCTTGGACTGATGTCTTTTCTCTTTTAGCTGAAAAATGTGCCTCCTACATAACCTCCTGGATTCATGCAGAGATGGAAGTTTTTATTCTTACTCATCGGTTCCAAGCCTTTTTTTACTCCATGGCTTTCACTCTCTTGTGCAGCGGCTATACCTAATAAAAATCACTTTCAAAATAACAACTTTCTCGAGAACAAACAGCTACTTATTATTGCAAGAAAGCAATGTAAAAAGTTGCTGTCAGATGCTAAGCTTCGTAATTCTCAATTCACTAAATCTCATATTTTATCTTAGAAGTTAGGTTCTAGAGACTTTTGGAAAATCTTCAAATCTGTAAAAAACTTTAAAAGGTAAGTTTAAAATTCCAATTCCAATTAAATTAGTTTACCAGTTTTGATTGTTTTTCACCAGTTTTGTTTGTTAGACATTCAAATCACTCCAGCTTCTGTTGCTTAAGTCATCAATTCTCTTCTACTGCTTGTGATCCAGACAATGTTCCTGTCATTGTCACTCCTGTCATTGTCTTACAAAATTTTTCTTCAGAACTCTCTATAATTCTCTCTAAACTTTTTATTAAGTGCTTGACTGAGTCTTTTTTTTTTCCAGTAACTCCAAACTTAATAGTGATTGCTTGCAATATATTAGACCTTTGTAATAAATAGTTTTTGCCGACCTGATACCGAGGTCTTTATATGTATATATATATATATACATATAAACACTTTGGTAAGTTAAAAGCATTTATTGATAAAAAAACATCTTTCAACTAACGCAAGTCATCTTCAACTAAAATTGGATTAAAATTTGTTAAAATACCTCTAAAGGTGTTAAAAAACCAATACAAAATGTAATTGTTTGTTTAGAAACACTGAGTTTGTTCAAAAGATTCATTTTCATTCATTAAAGAATCAATTCCACAAACATTATTTAGTATTATATGATGTAACCAGCTTGTATATCAATGTTTCACTTCAAGAAATCATTAAAATTGCAGTTAATTCAATTTTTTTCCATAATAAAAACAATAAAATTACTAAAAATAATTTAAAAAACCAATTCCAATTTGAAAACACATTTTCTTTTTTAAAGAAAAACTTACAATCAAATCGATGGTGTAGCAATGGTGATCCTATTCCTCTATAGTTCAGGTTATTCGTGTTTGTTCAGGTTGGTCAATAAATTCATATTTTCAGAATGTAACTCCTGTTATATAGGTGAAACTACTTACCATCTTAAGACGCAGATATCTGAACGTTAAAAGAGATCAAAATGTTTCATTTTTAAATAACATCTCCATGCTAATAAAAATTGTTTTAAAATGAATGTGATCTTGGAGTCATTTTCTCAAACAATCTGAAGTGGAAAAGTTATGTATTAAAATGCGTAGGTAAGACCAACCCAATGTTGGGTTGGATTAAAAAATATTTTTTTCATTTTGATATAAGACTCTTGAGAATACTTTATGTTTCTTTTGTGCGACTACTGTTAGAGTTTGCAGTACCAGTTTGTTCACCTATTCAAGAGGGTGAAATTGATTTATTAGAAAGAGACCAACATCACCTAAGAATAAGAATCACCTAAAAACTCTTGCCTCGACTACCTTGATAAAAAGGGGACAAAGAGGAGTCATGATTCAACTTTTCATATTTTTAACGGTTTCAATGTTTTGGAAACAATCAGAAAAAATAGTATTCAACAAACTCAAACGAGAGATCACAGCTTTAAATATGTCAAAGAAATCACTAAGTTAGCGTGTCGTGAAAACGACACGCCAGTTACAGCAATCAAGCAAATCAGTATAGTGTGTAAATACAACACTCTCTCACGCCAGTTGCAGCAATTACTAATTCTTCTAATACCGTGTTTAATCACTACATATGTATTTTAACAAATTTTAATATTTTATTTTAACTGAAAATAACAAGTGTTAGTGGAAACATGCTTTGTTTTTTATTAATAAAATTGTTTTATTTTTAATCTTTTATCAAATGATATCTTAGTTAATGTTTTTACTTTTTCATTGTTAGGCAGAGGAATTTTTTTTCTTCGCTATTTTACTGGCTGTTGTCACGGTGATTTTCGCTATAATGGCATATTTTTACACTTATATTTACTACGGTTCTAGTAGAGAGACTGATCCTAACCCTAATGGTTGCACTGAAGCCACCGAGGCTATTTTAACATCTGATAAAGAATTAGAAAAACATGGAACAACTGAAGCCACAGAAGTTACGCCATTGGTTACCGATATAGAATTAAAAAAACATGGAACAACAGAAAAAACTCATATAAATCAATAATCAATAAAATGAATATTTCGAATTTCTTTTAACTTCTTAATTGCAATCTTTTTTTTATGGATTATTTTTTTATTTGATTTATATGTTCATATATGAATTAGTTTATTTAATTAAATTATTTTTAATTTCTATAGCGTGTAAAAATGCTTTGTTTATAAAGAATTATAAAATGTTTTTCTTTTATTTGTTTCTTTTAAAGGGGGAAACCCCCTCTAATTTTTAAATCAATTTTCAGAAAAATAAAGTTGTCAGATCAATAGTATATATAAAAAAATTAGAAAAAAGTATAAAATAAAATGATAAGCTGTTGCTATGGAAACCATAAAAAAAAATACCAAAAAACAGCAAAAATAATATTGTGGGCTAGAAACAAAACATCACTAGTTGAAAATTTTGTATGGTGTTTATTTAGAGTAGAAGAGTGTTTTATGTTAGAATTTCAAGTAGAATTTTTTCACAAATATAATTTTAGGTATTTTAAAGTCCAATATTTTTTAATATGGTATTAAAACAGCATAAACAAAAGGCGTAAAAAAAAAAACTATTTAAGTTAAAACGCTCTAAACCATTGAATAAACATCTACTGAAAATTTTAGAAACATTTCTTGAATGGTTGGCGAGCAATGTTGGCCGGCGTCTTAAATACTTCAAAGTAAGAAAAAAGCAAATTAACATTTTTTTTATTAAATAACACTATAACGTGAAAAAAACAATCACTAATTTCTTTAAATCTAAAAAATAGTATTTAAAATTCTCTTGGTTCATAGGTTATACCTTCTTTTTCTTAATTATTATCATTTAAAAAAAAATTTTTTTTGCTATATTTAATTGTCAACTTATTCTTTTCCTTCGTTCAATAATTAAATTGTTTTATATTTTGTTGTTTATTTTATTTTATACCTTTAACCATGAAAACACCTCATAACATGTTTAATTGTTCAAAAACCAACTCTGAAGTTTTCATACCAATATTATTATTTGTTAAGACACCGTACACACCAAACTTCAAATTATCGAGTGACACATACCTGGTCTTTGGTAATCGTTCCCAAGTCATACTGTTGAACAATTCATAAGCATTTTGAGTCTTACCATCTAAACACTTTTATAGTTCTAAATCTTTGCTAAGATCCTCAAAAATGGGTCTAATTTTTAAAATTGTTCATTAAAAGACCTGTTGAAATACACGTCTTGCACCAGTGGTCTCATACCGCTTGCAGATCCTTTGTATATAATTTTACAAATGTGAGAGTTCCTCCTTTGGGCAAAGGCTGTAGCGTTTGTTTTGAGCAAGATCTTTTTTCAAAAAGCAACCTTTGCAGAACCTGCACATTGTTTTTGTATCCAAAACTTTTCCAGTGTCTATTGAAAATGCCTAAAAGACACCTTTTAATGATGAAAAGCCTCATCTCTGTCAAGTAGTGTTGCGAAGGTAAAATTTACCGGAAAATTTTGAAAGTTTACCGCCTGGTAAACTTTCAAAATTTGAAATTTTCAAAATTTCACTTTTTTTTTTATTTTTTTTTAAACAAATTTACCGTTCTCTAATTAAAATTTACCGATAAATTTACCAGTAAATTTTACCGGTAAATTTTAAATCAAATTTTAGTGGAAAATTTACATCACTACTGTCAAGTACCGTCACTCAACACACTAATACCAAAAACTTCATCATTAGCATCATGTTTACGCAATTCTGCTACTGCATCAAACATGGTATCTTAAGCTAATTTTTGTGTGACAGCACCTATTTTCACAGCTAATTTTTCATAATTATTTAATGGCTGTGGCATGTTCATTAAAGTAGTAAATATTTTTATACCAGAATGTCCCTGTCCAAGTGCACGCATTGCGTATACTGTTCTACGATTAATATCATATCCTCTGTTATTTTGTTTTGAAGTTTTTTTTTTTCTTTTAATTTCATTTTATATTTCACTGTTAAAATAAATTACAGATGAGTTTTACTAGGTAAATATCAATAAATAAAATATTTTAAAAACAGACGAGGACTCAAAGATGATAGGAATGATGTAATATGTAATAGAATATCGTATCCGCCTAGAGTATCATATCCCCCTTATAAACATTACAAACGCAGACGCGATTTAAATTTATAGCATTTAGAAGTGGACCTAGGTCGTCCGAAACAATATTCGGACATTAACAATGTGCATATACGTCAAAAGAAAGATCGAATTTATGAATAAAATGTTATTTAAAGTAAAAATTTGATATTATATCTTATATTTTACTAAGTTTTATATCGAATAAAATTCTTATGCAAGAAAGATATAGTATTCTAAATAAAAAATGCTCATATATCCAATATTTCTTAAGTTTTATGTCAAATACGATTATTATTCACGATTATTATACAATATTCTAAGTAAAATTTGAAACTATATCCTAAATTTTACCAAGTTCTATGTAGAAAACGAATGTTACTCCATGGGGATATCATATTCTAAGTAAAATTTGATACTTTATTCTATATTTTACAAAGCTCTATATCGAAAGCGATTGTTACTCAAGGGGAATATGATATTCTAAATAAAATAAAATAGTATATCTTATAATTTACAAACTTTTTTGTCAAATACGATTCTTATACGAAGGAGATGTGATATTCTAAGTACCAATTTGATCCTATATTTTATTGAGTTCTATGTCGAAAACGAATATTGCACAACGGGGAGATAATATTCTAAGTAAAAATTTAATACTAAATCCTATATTTTACTAACTTCTTTGTCAAATACGATTTTTATACGAGGTTGATATGATATTCTTAGTAAAAATTTGATACTATAACCTATATTTTACAAATTTTTTTTTCAATTTTTATTCTTTTACGAAGGGAATATCATAATCTAGGCGAAAATTTAAAACTATATCCTATAATTTACTAAGTTCTTTGTCAAATACGATTCTTATACGAGGGGGATATGATATTCTAAGTTAAAATTTTTAACTATATCCTATATTTCATTAAGTTTTATGTCGAAAACAAATATTACACAAGGGGGATATGATATTCTAAGTAAAAATATAATACTAAATCTTATATTTTACTAACTTCTTTGTCAAATACAATTCTAATACGAGTGGGATATGATATTCTAAGTAAAAATTTGATACTATATCCTATATTTTATTAAGTTTTATGTCGAAAACGAATATTACACAAGGGGGGTATAATATTCTAAGTAAACATGTAATACTAAATCCTATATTTTACTTTTTGTCAAATACAATTCTAATACGAAGGGGATACGATATTCTAAGTAAAAATTGATATATTGGATTTGATTTTTATACAAATTGGTTTGATATAACTTTTTTAATCGAATTCATTTCTGAATAAAAATATTTTCCCAAAAAAAAAATAATTAATTTTTGTTAAACTTCTTTTTTAATATGGGCCTTAAAATACAATTAACAATAACAACGTTTTTAAAAGATTATTTTTTAAGAATCAAAGTTTTCAATTATTTCGAAATTAACTCTTATCGTGGAAGACATATCTAAAAACATGATAATAATCCAAATAATTTATTTTTTTATTTATAAAGGCGTTTTATTTATTAAAAAATATTAACGAATTTAAGTATAAAGTTAATATAAAGTTTAAAAAAAACAAAAAAAACATAAATCAATTATATTAACAACTTGCATTTGCAAGAGAAATGTTTGAGCAAGTAAATAAAGCACTTGTTTTTTTTTGCATAACCAATGCATTCCATTCGATTTGGAATGCAGTTATCGCATTTTATATATACAATAGTAGTGATTTTTTGGGTAATATACCGTCTTTTATTTGATAAAAATAAACATGAAATTTTCCCACATATTCGACAAAGTTTATCTTGCCAACTTCTCTGACCTTTTAATCAAAACATGCACCACCATTTACAGTTTTTTTTTTTTTTCTTTTTGTCATATTTAAAATTACAGTTAAATTACTTCCTCTTTCAATAAGTAAATGCACCACTTTCTTTCTAAACTCTATAACATCTTTAATTGGAAAGTTAAGCACCAACTTTTTCCTTTTTATATAATTTTTAGCAAACTAATTTTTTTCTTTTTACAAACATTTAATTTAATTCAATGATACAACTACAATTAAAAAGAAATCAGTGTCAATTTTTATTTATTCGTTTTAAGTAAATTTTTGAATCTTAGGGCTTCTTAACTTCAATGGTTTCACTGCTAATCATAAATTAACAATAAAACCATTCACTGTAAATCAGTTTTAGCATGTAGTGCTATGACCATGCAGGTTTATTTTAAGTTCTTAATATGTCATTTAAACCTTTTTCTTATCTTTTTTGTTTAAAAATCATTATTTGACACTTAGTCGACATTTTGATACACCTTTTATTTTTTCATATTATCTTCAAATTTGGGGGAGGGTTTGACATAAAAAGGACAAAAAAGGACAAGGGAAGGGGGGGGGGGAGGTTGTCAGAAAAGGAAGTCACTTTGTAGATTTTTTATTTTAGTTTAGATAACATGGAAAACTATGTAAACATGTGTTTTTAAGAAGATAATGTATGAAAACATTTTTAATTTTATTTTTTAAAGGTGTAGCAGGAGATTCAAATATCATTGCGAGATGAAATAAATTTTTTCAGGGTTAAAAATAGGGGTGGGGGCAGGGTTTTATGACGTCCTTTTCATAGGGGGTCAAAAATTGGCTGAAAACTGGTGACGTCCTTTATGGATGGCCCCTAATTAGGTATGTTTCAATAAAGTTACCTTAAGATAAAAGACTCCACATGATATACTGTCTGTTTGTAACGCATGTGGTCACTAACTTGAATTTCTCATCAACACAGAATCTTTGCAGCAAGTAACTACTAAGATATTTACAATAGAATTATTTAAATTTTTTGAAATTTTTCTTTTGAATTTGATTTCAAATTGGAAATTTAAAATCATTGATTTCATACTTACTATTTGTTTCTTCATTTAGTGTAGAAGCTTAGGCTTAACCAAGAGGGTCGATATAATAGATTATTTTCTCATGTGGTTTGATAATCTTAAAAAGTAAAGTCTCCAAATTTTATAATAGAAATTACACTACAATGAAGCCTCAGATCAAATGTTCGGTATTGTCTAAAACACTAAAGAGGCTACTGAAAATTATAAATATGTAGACTGTTTTAACATTGGTTGGTTAATAACATTAACAAATAACACCTTGTTCATACATTAAAAATATTTTTTATTCAAAAAAAAAAAAGACACTTGAAAAAAAATTTTTAAATAATTTTAGTGTAAGCGTCCAATGAAAATTTGCAACAGCATATTAAAATATCAATCTTAAAAATTCTGAAATGAAACATAAATTTTATTAGCAATAATACCTTCATATGTCTTTATATTATTAAAAAAAATAGAGATAGTACAAGATATCTTTATATTATTAAAAAAAAATTTTTTGTATTATTAATATTATAACTTTATATTATTAAAAAAACTTCATATATCTTTATATTATTAAGAAAAATAGAGATAATACAAGATAAGAAATTACCACATTTTCCCTTCTTATCAAATCAGTTTGATGTGGCAACTCCTCTAATGAAAGTAACCCAGCTGGCGCCAATACTTTGATTCGATACTTATTATAAATTTTTATATATACACACATCCATACATGATCACTTGCCAAGAATTTAAGATTAACATAAACAAGTTCATCGCGTAGACAGTCGTTTAACGCATCTTACAATGAGTAATCGTATACCTTACAGCCACCCAAATTGGAATAGATACCCATTACAGCTTTAATAGGTTTAATCTGACAACGATACTCCTTCAGTTTATCACCTGTTTTTAAATGCAATAGAACTACATCTTATAACTACAATTAAATAATATAGACTATTAACATAAACTAAAAAAAAAAAACTATAGAACAAGATTCTAAAAACAATTTACTATTAGTTATATTTTAAACGTAGTTATATTTTTATATTTATTTGGTGTGCTGTTAAATGCTAATTAGTTGATTGGTGTATTATTAAATTCTACGTACCTTTAAAATCTTTAATCAGGCATCTTTTCTATGTATCTGTTAACACTAAAAATATCTATGAATATTTACATATTTGATTATAGCTCTTTAAAATAAAAAAAAGATTAATAAATAAATAAGAAAAACTATTATTTTATTGAGAGGCATTAATGTGACTAGATGACTGAAGAGAGGAAGGGTTGAAGTAGAGGTTTCTTTTAATATTCAATTTGCTGGCTATTAGTGTATATCACAAACCCATTAATACATCCTGCCGGCCCCTGATTGTGAAAAAAGTTTTTTTATCACATTCTATCACAAAATAATATATATCTTCACTGTTTTCAACAATGCTGTAATTTTTATGTAACAACATTCTTTAAAACATTATCTAGAAATTAAATTAATAACTTTATTTTACATTTTCTAAGATGAACTAACAAAATCATAAGTGTTTCCTACACTGCATGATACAATATATATTATTTGTCTAATGTATATATATATATATATATATATATATATATATATATATATATATATATATATATATATATATATATATATATATATATATATATATATATATATATATATATATATATATATATATATATATATATATATGTATATATATATATATATATATATATATATATATATATATATATATATATATATATATATATAACACTTTTAAAAAACTTTTATAATAGCAACAGCGGAATTATCATTTTCCAGTCTGTAATGACTTAATCACAATTAAAATTACCATGGAAAAGTATATCCATAAAACTGTTTAAGATACGATCGCAAACTAACTGTTTTTTAAATGAACGTGTGCTGGTAAAATATGACTAATCACGTTAAAAAGATGATTAATCAATTTGCATGTGATAAATAATTGATCTATTTTGCTGTATCATAAAAAATTGAGGAACTTTTTTCTTTAAAATATATGTTTCCAGCCCCCACAACTTTCGCGACTTTCCTACGCCACTGTATATATATATATATATATATATATATATATATATATATATATATATATATATATATATATATATATATATATATATATATATATATATATATACATATATATATATATAAATATATGTAAATATATATATATGTATAAATATGTATACATATATATATATATATATATATATATATATATATATATATATATATATATATATATATATATATATATATATATATATATATATATATATATATATATATATATATGTATATATATATATATAATATATATATATATATATATGTTTGTATATATATATATGTATTCATATATATATATATACATATATATATATATATATATATATATATATAAATAAATATATATATATATATATATATATATATATATATATATATATATATATATATATATATATATATATATATATATATATATATATATATATATATATATATATATATATATATATATATATAATATATATATATATATATATATATATATATATATATATATATATATATATATATATATATATAGAAGGAGTGTGGATAAAGAGGTATGCAAACCACAAGCAATCATTTCAAATAAGAAACTTTCAAATGCAACCACTCTCTCAAAAACATATATGGGAAACTAGAGAAAAACTGAAAGAAACACCAGAATTAACTTGGTCTAGCCTAAAAAAAAGCCCCGCCTACAACAATGCAACAAAAAAATGTTTACTATGTTTATATGCAAAACTGATTATTTGGCTTTATAAAATTGCTGAAGAGCTACTCGATAAAAAAACAGAGTTGATTTCCAAGTTGTCGTAAGAGAATTATAAGGTTCTATCTGCCTTATTTTACGTTGAAAGAATTTAACAATCAAAGTTTTAATTAATAGTTAATAATAAAAACAAACCACTTAAAAAATGATATATTATATATAATTTTTAAATATTTTTAACAGATAACATAAACAACTTATAATTTATAATTGGAAATGCAATTAAGGGATCATCCATAAAGCACGTCACCCTATATTTGTCATTTCTTAAGCCCTTTCGTCCTGTCACAAACAATCACATATACCTGAGCTCCCTCTCCCTCCTAAACTGTGATAGCAGATTTGACATTAAAAATGTTTTAAAAGATTTAAATGTAAATGCTTTGCAGCATTTTAAAAATTCAATCTAATAAAAGTAAGGTAATACGCATAAACGTAAGATGTGTAAGTAAAAACTTCAACAAACCAAAGATTTTCTTTCTTAATTGACTGAAATAAGTAAAATTGTAATACTAAAATAGTTTTTTTAGAGTTGAAAAAGCATTCAAAAGGTTGTGAAAAATCAATCAGAAGTATGTGAAAAATCATTCAGGAGTTTGTGAAAAATCACTCAGGAATATATGAAAAATCAGAAATATATGAAAAATTACTCAGGAAAAGATATATTATTATTATTTTATTAATCACCCTCTGTAAAATATATTTACAAGGTAAAAATACAAACTAAGAAAAAGAAGGAAAAAAAAAGTATCATTTAGGAATGTTTTCTTTAAGCGTGTTTTTAAAAACAGAGTGTCTATTCGCTATATATCTAATTATAATTGATTAAAAAAATTAAATTGCTTTCAAAATATATGACTTAAGTTATAAACTTTTTTGTTTGTGAGAGATTTCATATCAAAAATCAAACTTAAAATTTTTTTTAAACGTGCGAATAGACTATAACAATATATAGTCTATTCACACGTGCATGCGAATAGACTCACCCTTTTAAAAATTGTTTGCTGTGTCACCAGTTTTTTAAAATTTCCTTTGTTAAGTATTTTTAATGAATGAGCTCAATTTTTTTGCAATTCAATTGTTAAGTAACTCTAACTCCTAATAACAGAAAAAAAAAGTCAGTGTCAAACATTTGATAAAGTTGCTAAAATTATTGAAATGTTTTGGTTTTCATACAACCAATTCTATGTAGCATGTTCCAGAACCAAGTCATATGGTAATTTGTTTTTCAAATTTGATATACATGCATGAAAAGGTATGTCATTTAACGAAAATTTCACAAATGTTGTATTTGTAAATGTTCTTAATATCAGAGATTATCTTTTTCCGGATATTTCTTTAAATTTTAATTTTTCCGGATATCCAATTAGTTTTCTGGAAATACAAGTTAAACTTTTTATTTTTTGTCATCAAATAATTAAAACATTAAAGATATCGTTCATTAATTATTCTACGCTACTTAGGTGAAGCATTATTTGTACAAACAATTTTTTATTATTTGTATAATTATTTGTAATTATTATTAAAGGTATTCTGAAGTGCCGAAACAAATTGGAGTAATTGTTTAGCTTTAAAAATACATAAATAAAAATAATAAAAATTTGAGCGAAATCCCTAAACATTTTATTACCCTGTCATGACAGCTACCGAGCTTACGTTACCGAGCGATTATCGATAATAATCGCTCGGTAACGTAAGTTAAATATGTAGTATTAAAAAAAGCAGTTTATTTAAGCCGGTCACCTCTGATAAATTTTTATATACTTTTTAAATTGATATAGAATTCTCAACTTCTTGTGAAAGTTTCTAAAACAAACCGCTTTACTGATTTGCAGAAATCTGACCTACTAGTTGAAGCAATTTTTTTACCTTGTTTTCCGTGTAACGTATTAACTTACGTTAAGTGGCATTTTCAGTAATAAGTTCGCCCTCTTCTGGTAAAAATTTCTTAGCTTATTTTATTCTTTAGACATAGCTTTCATACAAAATAGCTAAAAGTTTAATTTACAGTTTAATAGGTAAAGATTTGATAAAGTTGTTGCGCGTGTCATAAGTTATATACATTTAAATTAGTATTTCTTGATATCAGTCTAAATAGTTAAACTTTTAATATATTGAATAGTAATACAAATACACGGGTCAGTTCCGTTCCGTAAATTATCACAAAAACGTTTAGTAAGATAAATATTTCAAACTTAATGATAAATTTGGCTAGGAAAGATATTTAGTGTTAAAAAAAATTATATTAAAGAATTTATATTAAAGTAATACCAATAAGTCATATTCTGCTTCTCGGATTTTTTCTCAAATCTTCTCAAATTCAAGAAATGTTTACTTATCTAAACAATTTTGAGGTAATTTGCGGAACGGAACTGACACTATAAATCTGTGTATTATATTTACATTTTTTAACAACTTTAAAGCTTTTAAATGTTGAAAAGAGAGCAATACAATTAGTTAGTTTATTAATTATATTTTTTTCTTTAGTTTTTTTTAACACTTTACCAAGTTATAAACAAAATACATGTTAGACTAGCTACTTGCTATATGTTATTGTTTTAAAATATTTATGAAACGAGCAGGTGATATAAAAGCAATTTCTAAAAAAAATTTGAAAACTTTAGATTTCTTAAGAAGAAACAATTTCAAAAAGTTTGAAAACTTAAGAGCAGTTTCTTTTTCTTTTTTTTTTTTTTTTTTTTTTTTTTTGCAATCTCTAGTGGCATCCCCACTAAATGATAAATCGCCGACAATATGTTTGTATTTAAGAATTTATATCAAAATTTCCAGACAAATCTCTAGGTGTTTTTTTTGCGTTTACAATATTTTTTATTTTAATATTTAGTTGTGTTTACATCTACCCCCTATCGGTAAGATTAGATATAATAGTTTGTCAACCGGTCAAATTATATTATATTATCTTTCATTTTTTTGGTTAGTTTCACTTTTTAATATTTGTAACTTTAGGTATTCTAAATTTAGTTTACTTTTGTACTCTAAATTTAGCTACTAAGTCAAACACAGAAAATGGTGATTATAGATTTTTTTAAAAAAAGGAAATTCCAAACTATGTTAATAGTGTGCTATTGTTTTTTTGTGTACTCTCTTTTTCTTTTTAATGTTTAGCTGTATCTACATCTACCCCCATCAGTGAAAAGCTGTATCTACATCTACCCCCGTCAGTGAGAATATATATAATAATTTTTCAGTCAAATGCTTTTTATACCGAATACAAGTTATTGAACAATTGTGAACTTTTTTGGTTGGTTAGACTTACTTAAATTTGTATTTTTTTAAACTCGATTAGAATTAGTGACTTGTACATTTACAATCACTCTAAATGGCATATAATATAAATGTTTAGAAAATTTAAAATTCTAAACTCTTGTAACAGTGGTAGCTTTTTTTTTTTTAGATGACTATCTTTTTTTTTTTAATATCTAGCCCCATAGGTACAATTATATATAATTGTTTTTCAATCTGATTACTGTTGTGAACAGTTGTAAACTTTTTTAGTTTAATTTTTTATTATTATTATTATTTTTTTATTATTTTAGGTGCTCCCAAAAGTCCCTACGATCTTATCACAGAGCACCACGGGAGAGCATTTAACAAAAACTTTACGCCTCCTTCCGTATCAATGTTGCTTTTTGAGCTAGAGCTGGAGTCGAACCTTGGACCTCTGGGTTCTAACCACTGCGCCACTGCTGCTCATTTTGGTTCACATTTACGTCGTCTCTATGCTTAGTCATGATTATTATACAATTTTGTTAATAGAATTTATTATCTAAATCATTAACTAAAAAAGCCAAGATACAAATTCATTAAAATGTTATTTCAAATTATGTTTCATTTGAAGGAAAAAAAAAGAAAATTTTAGGTTGGAGAAGGTCACTGCTCTTTCCTTTAAAAAATGAATTCTGTAAAGGTGTTAATAAATCTAAATCTATCATATTTAATTATAGTATTGTAATTCTTTTATTAAGTTTAATTTTAAACTAAAAGTTTTTTTTTGGTTGGGGGGGGGGGAGAGAGATTACACCCTCTTCCTCCAGTGTGAGCCACTAGTTGTAAATTTACAGTAATCTTATAGTAAATTTATCAATAAAAAGTAGTAAATTTATTTTTAATTTTTAATCAAAGATTTGTTTTCTTAAATAAATATAGAAACTTTTATATGAATGAAGTACTTTTGATAATAGAATGTGTTAAACCACCACCCCATATCCAAAATTACATAAAAATACACTTCTTATATTTGACGGTGGTTTGAAAAAATATTACGATAGCTTTTTGTGAATAAAAATTATATATTTTTTTAAAAAGACGCTCTTCTATAAAAAAAAAAAAAAACGAAATTTTTGGCGGTTCAGCATCCCCTCTAGCCCTCTGGGTACATCTGGCGGGTAGAGGGAATTGTAAATTTGTAGTCCAATGTTACACTTATCTTTTGATACCAAATTACAAGCATTTGACACATTTATATGAATTTTAGTTTTAATCAAAGCTTTATTTTGACCACAAATCCATATATCCATAAATCGGTAAGTAAAAAATCATATCATAAAGTAACAAATCCATATATCCATAAATCATAAATGTCTTAACTTTTTTTGGAATTGTTTGATTTTGATAATTTTTTAATTTTGATATATTGAATTTATGTTTTTGCTAATGATATATAAAAACCTAGATTTGATCAGTGTAAAAATTTTCAAAAAATTCACCCATCTAATATATTTAATGGCAGATGATTGCCGTATAGGCATGAAACTTAAAATTACCATAGAAAAAGTATTTTTTTTTTATGTTACGTATATATATATATAACTTATTTTTACGTTACGTATATATATATATCAACTTTTTTAAATAAGTTCAGCTGTAAGTTGAAGAATTTTTAAAACTAAACTTTTACTTTTGAATTCAATTATATTTCAACGTCATTCATACAATATGTATTCGAGTCTTCAGTCAATAAATGAATTCGATTCTGGTTTTCATTCAAAAAAAATTGTTGTAAACCAATTGACACTTCTTTTTATGTGCGTAAACATTGCGCAAAAATGCTGAAACGTTAAACAATGAATGTTTTTTGTTTAGCTTTTTAAAGATTAGAATTTAAAGTTTAATAAGAATGTTTTAAACATTTTAAACATATTTTAGGAGTTAGGAGATTTTAATCTGAAGAAAAGATTAATTATTAAAACGTTATTAATAATGGAAACGAAAAGATTGTAGATTAAACGAGTATTATTCATTTTCATAAAGAAAAAAGTTTTAATACAGTTAATCAAACAAATAAACCTTGCTTTATCATGTTATGTAAAAATTTTATAAACGAACGGAAGAAAAAACTTTAACCAAGTTTTCGGAATGGTTGAAGAAAAGTTAAAAATGGTAAACTTTAAACTTTTGTATGCACTACTGATTGCTACTATTTTGATTTCAGTTTTCACATGCTTTATTTCTTATATAATTGGAGTTAAAGTAGGAAACATAATTCCATCGTCCGTTGCATTTATTAGTGATACCGGCGACGAAAAACCTAACTCGAGTATTTTTACATTTGGGTTGTCGCTTAGTTGCATGCTGACTTTTATTATAATTGTTATTAGATATTACCAAGTAAAGTTATTCATAGAAAAAGATAAAAGTTGTAATTGGATCAATCAATTTTCTTTGATTTGTGGTTTAACACTGGTTTTTGGTAAATTAACGGTGGCTGCATTTCAAATATCAAACATAAAAGCTATTCATTATTTCGGTGCTGCAATGTATTTTGGTGGTAC
>NC_061163.1:289735-379735 GCF_022113875.1 Hydra vulgaris | reverse complement strand
CTCATAATCCTTGCAATTCTCCTTGTGATATTTTTTGTTTTAACGTTTTTTTTAACTAGAAATAATCGTTTGAAACATTAAAAAATTACAATAGGATTGAAATATATAATACTAAAAATCATTTGAAAAACTGAAAAACAAAATTGTTTTGATTTTTCTGCAAATGTGATTGAGAGTAACCAAAAACGAGTGGTATATTCCAGTGGTATTATAACTGGAAAATACCACTTGAACATCTAAGTATAATTTTTAGAAAAAAAAATTTCAAAAAAATTAAAATCACAAGATTTTTTGGCATTTTTTGGTACGTGTAAAAATTGTTATTTTTTTGTTATAGTCATGTTATTCCTAACACATTCATTAAAATTTCAAAAATATTAGCAGAATATAATTATGTACAAGAATAAAAAAAAAAAATAGTCTCTAATTGTGCAATTTCACATTCAAATCATTATTTTTGTAACTAACAGACGAAATTATCAAAGTCACCCCGCGTATCAAAGTCACCCCGTTCTACGGTACATAAGGGATTGTCCATAAATTACGTAATGTTATATTTCACAATTTCAACGGTAAATACCGTCGAGTAGGGTTACTTTAATACCCGGGATAACTAAATATAATTACATCTTCAGTATATTATATATATATATATATATATATATATATATATATATATATATATATATATATATATATATATATATATATATATATATATATATATATATATATATATATATATATGTAGTCTTGCATGGTAGTCACAAAGTTTTTCCCATAAACTGTTGTTTTAAAGAGCGCATTAATAAGCCTGACCAGGAAAGAAGGGAAAGATTATAAAAGTTTTTAACAAACATCTAAAATGTTTGATTAAAATAAATTAAATTTAAGGCAGATTAGTTTATATTTTTTGATTTATTGTGATTAGTTTATATTTTTTGAATTATTGAGTTATTATGAGTGGATGGTTTCATTTTATTTCATTACTTGCTCAATTATGAAAAAAAAAAAAAAAAAAAGATTTTACCAGTATTACAAAATGATTTCATTCCAACAATTAACAAACCAACTCACATGACAAAAACTATTACTACATTAATTGATCAAATCATAATTAACAAATTCAACAACTTAAAAGTTAAGAATAAAAAATTTGTCACTGACATTTCAGACTACTTTCCTGTTTTTATAATTTCACAAAAATATCAATAAAATATCGGGAAAAATAAAGTCAAAATGCGAATAATTAATGATTCATCCTTTATGACTTTTATCAATCTGTTATCCACAAAAAATTGGGAAAGGATTTTAAAAATTAAAAACGCAGAGGAAGCTTATATTTCAAAGACACTATAATAAAGCTTTCCCAATTATTAGTATGTCTATCAAAACCAAATCCCAGCAAAATTCTTAGATCACAATGGGAATAATAAAGTAATAAAAAAACAAAAAAAAAACGCTTAAACTAAAAGTTTATAAAAAAAAAAATAATTTATGAAAGCGAAACAAAATATAAAAATTACAAACGGCTTTTCGAGACAGTTATAAAGTATTTAAAAAAGCAATATTATACTAAACGATTACTTAACTCCAATAATGATGTACAAAAAATGTAGAGTTTAATGAACGAGGTGATATTTAAAAAAAAGCATAATGGATTTCCCAAAATTCTCATTATAAATAAACGTGAAATTACAAAGGATTCTTTAACTTTTAAGTCTTTTAATCATGCGTTCGTTAACGCAGACACAAGTTTGGCTTCAAAAGTAAAAAACATTAAAACTTCGAATTCGAACTTCGAATTTCGAACTTCGAATTTCGAACTTCGAATTTCGAACTTCGAATTTCGAACTTCGAATTTCGAACTTCGAATTTCGAACTTAACCTCTGATTATGATCTTATGGAAAAAAAATCGGAAAAAAAACTTTTTGATGCTGCAAATTTATTAAAATAAAATAAAGGTAATGGAATTGATTATGTAAGTAGCAAGGTAATGATCAAACCAATAATTTATTTAAAAACTTTCTTTTGCACATTTTCAGTCTTTTTTTAGAACAAGTAATCTTTCCTGATAAAGTAAAAGTTGCAAAGGTGATACCATTTCTAAAGTTTGGAGAATCAACTTGTATCGCAAATTACAGACCAATTTCAAAACTCTCATGCTTTTCAAAAATATTAGAACATATTATGTATAAAAGATTGTACTTTAATACATAATAGTACTTCTAATATATATCAATGGTTTAAGCAATTCTTGTAATACATTAGACACAATCTTGTTTGCAATTAATGTAATTATGTAATTAATCTATTTTATGCTCATAATGTTATAAAAATGTTATTTAAAACTGTAAACACAGAATTACTATACTTTCCTGAATGGTTAAGAGCAAACAAACAATCTCAAAATTTAACTAAACAAATTTTTCCATCGCTATCATAAGCGAGTCAAAATTCCATAAAAACTTCCAAATGTTTGTATTAACAATTACAAAATAAAACGAGATCATTAAAATTTCAAGGCGTACTCTTTAATGAAAATGTAACATGGAGAGGTCATATAAAATATATTTAAGGTAAAATATCAAGTAGCATGTAAAGTATTAAGTTGATGGCCTACTTTATAAGGCAAACTTTTTTTAAAATTCAAGTTGTTTAAAATTCATATTTCTCCTTTGTTGGTTTCTATTATAACTACGTTTTTATAGTACCAATGTACGGTAATATTACGCTAATATTGTATTGAAAAATATTTTTTTATTCATTTATTTATTTTAGGTACCCCACGAAGACTTTATGGTTTTATCACAGAGCACAGCGGATGAGTATTTGAAGGGAAGCTTTATTTACAATATTAACTTATTTAAGTCAACTCTTAGCAGCCGTCGCGCAGTGTTTAGAGTCATATTATTTTCAAGAAATAAGGGAAAGAAAATTTCAAGAAAGAGAGGACCTGTTTTAGAAATTGATAGTTGTTACCCCTATGGGTTAAGGGTAAGATTAGGGTTCCTCCTCCTCTCCTCCCCCTTTATTAATAAAACCGCTTCGTTGGCCCTGTATTCGTCAGGGTTAGTCGTCGGTCCTGTATTTTATTGACCCTGTATTTGAAAACCGTTTTTGTCGGCCCTTTAACAAATAAATATCTATGGCGCACAAATAACGAAATCCTTAACAAAAAACTAAGCTTAAACAATTTCAAGTTACTTAGTGTGCTCCTCTTATCAGGAATAAGTTTTTATTCTAATTATTACTGGTTTAATAGTTTGGTATCAAAAAAGTATTTATCGATTCCTTATTTATGATTCCTTCTAAACTTATTCACTGCTAACATTTTATATAACTTCTTATTTTTAAATATATATAAATATATTTTATAAACATTTAATTAGCAATAAATGTGTAGATATTTTTAAGAAAAATACAATCAATTTATTTGTAAACTTGTTATGTTACATTTGCCATTATAATGAAATGATTTATGGTTAAATATTTGTAAATATGCTTTTTATGTACGACAATGTACAGCGGTTTTTGGTGATAAGACTATTCTTATCTTATTAGTCTTCTGCAACTTTCCCGCATTTTTTCTGACAGTGTTAAAGAAGTTTATTATTATTATTATTATTTTATTTATTTAACACCCAATTTACAAGGTAAAAAGAAAAAAATAAGAAAGTTATTTCGGATGACTTTGCTTAAAAACGTTTTTTTCCAGAATTTGCTTGAAAACTCCTCTTTGCTCTTTTGCATTCCAGCACTCTATTGCATACTTCAAGTTTCGTTCAACTTTGGAAGGAATTTTACTTTTAGAAAGTGGTATTTTTACCTTCTTTTTATTTTGAATTAGGTTTTGAAAATTTAATATCTGAAGATGGCATAGTTCCTGAATATCACTAACAAACGAATGTTGAAATAACGGGTGTTGCAGTTGTGAAAAGATAATGTCTGCAGTTGTTTTGTTATTAAGAAGTCGAAGGAACAAGTTTAACTTATTTTGTTGAACACTTTTTGAAATTTCCTGGATTTTAAATAACGAATTCATATAGTTTTTACTATGTTTTGAAACATTTAAAAACGATTTTAGCGCACTCCTTCCAATTATATCTAGCTTTTTCATCAGACCAGGATTATTTTCACATAGCTCCATACCATAAGTTAAGGTGGGGACTGCCAATGATTTATATATATAGGAAATAGAACTGGGGTGGGCAAACCGGATTCCAGATTGAATAAGAGTTTGAACAACAGCTCTAAAGTTTGATATTTTTTCATCAACATTTGAATAACCGAGTGAAGCAAAAACTGAATGTTTAGTATCCCATGTGAATCCCAGATGTCTAAGTTTATTCTGAAGATTTTTTTTATTACCAGAAATTGTTATTGTATTAGTTTGTATTTGGGCTTTACCTGAGATCAAGAACTCAGTCTTTTCGGCATTCAGTTTAATACAATTTAGATTACTGTAAATATTGCATGTTTTTATAAGCTTTTTGAGACCAGATAAGGTAGAGCTTAAAAGTATTATATCATCCGCATAGGCTACCACACCAGTAAAGTTACCGTTTATAGATGTGCCAACAATACCCTGATTTTTAATAGTTTCGAGAAGACTTTCAGTGTAAATATTATAGAGGTGAGGCGAAAGAATTGATCCTTGTCTTACTCCTTGGTTTAGAGGAAAAGAGTTTGATTTACAACCTTGATATGAGACTGTTGCGCTACTATTGTTATACAACGAGGAGATAGTGTTAACTATACATAGTGGTAATTTTTTATCGAAATATAATTTTTCAAATAGGATATTCCAGTTACAGCTATCGAAAGCTTTTTCTGCATCTAAAGAACATAGATACACAGGGGAATGGTTGCTGTTGTAATGTTTAATTGTTTCGCTTATTAGAAATTCAGCATGTAGCGTTGAAGAGTTAGCATTGAATCCAAATTGTAGGGAGTGAGTATCTCTAATATCCGGACATATAATTAAGATCAGGTATTCTAGAACTTTTGTAAAAATTGGTATAATACTAATACCACGATAGTTGCTCGGGCTATCTAAAGACTTTTTGTACGATTTAACAAGGGGTACAATAGTTGACGTCGACATTGATATTGGAGTCGATCCATAATTAATGGAGTAATTAAAAAATTTGATGAGCCATTTTGTTAAAGTATCGCACTTTGCGTATTTCAAATGTTCTGCTGAGATACCGAAAGAGTCAGGAGATTTTTTTAATTTTAAATTTGAAATGGCCCCAATTATATTTTCTTCAGTTATTGTTACATCATCATGTTTTGTACACGGGGGAATTCTCTGATTTTCTTTACGATGAGTTATTTTTGGAGTATTCAGTACTCTTTCGAAGTGGTTTGCGAATTCTGAAGTAATAGATTCTTTGTCTTTTTTATTATTTATGGTAAATAATCTAGAATTTATGTCTTTGTTTAAACATCTAAAAGCATTCCAAAAGTTTTTTGGTTTAGTATTTTTTAACTTTTCAATTTTAATATATTGTGCGCAAATTTTATTATTTTGAGCCGACTTGACGGCTTTACGAAAGTTTTTACGAGCCATTTGGTAACGGTTAAATGATACCGAGTTTAACTCTTTAGAAAAACCAGAATCTCTCCATTTTTTAAAATGAATTGAAAGAATAGTTTTAGACCGACTTAATTCAGGTGTCCACCAAGATTTTGAATACAAACATTGCTTTTTATTTTTTAAAGTCTCCTTAAAAGCTATTTGAGCGCTGTCAGTAATTTTTTTATAGATTTGGAGAAGGTCGTATTCATAATCGTTAGTAAAATTAAGATTGTTAAAGCGATTGGTTAAATGAACATTGTAAGAATTTATAAAGTTAGAATCGTTCCAAGCGTAGCTAGGTATATTAGTATCTTCTGCTAGTTCAATGGTATTGCATTCGGTGTACTTAACTTCAACTGATATTGATAGTGGTAGGTGGTCGCTCAAATTATTTGAGCATTCAGGATGAACAATGCATTTAAGATTTATAAAACTTGTATATTTTGATACGGCGAAGTGATCAATATATGACGAATTCGGTAGTGTCTGGTGTCGATATGTATAATTAGGGCCAGAACCTTTAGTTACATCTACTAGTTCTAATTGATTTGTTTTTAAAAATTCCGATAAGTGCACAGAATAACTATTTCTTTTAGAATTTGATCTTTCAAATAAATCATACATTTGGTGAGGAAAGGATTGGAAGTCACCTGCTAATATTATATTGCCGTTACCTTCGTAACTATCAATTAGACCTTTAACAGTATCTAGTTGACCTTTATATTCTTCCAGAGACGAGAGGTTATTCCGCGATGAGGAGAGGTATAACCCAATAACTATAATATTAAGATTGTTTTTTTCGAAATTTATTGCTAAAATATGGTCGTCCTCGTAAATTACCCTTATATTTTGGAATTTATTTTTTCGTACAAAAAACGCATTTCCGCCAAACGGTCGGCCTTTTTCATGTTTATTAGACTGATGGAAATAAATGGAGTGTGTGTTATTAGATATATCCCTTATTACGGAGTATTCAAGTTTAGATATCCAATGTTCACATAAGAAAGTTATATCATAGGATTGTATAAGTGACTTTGTAAAATCAATGTTTGACTTAAGTCCCTGACAGTTGAAAGTACATATATCGAAAGTTGTTGAAGATTTGTTTTCTTCTCTTATCGTGCTTGGATCCATTTTCAATTAATATTTGTTATTGCCCCGTTGAATACCAGATGATCCACGTTAGAATATATGCGCTTTTTACGGAATGGTTTAATGATGATATTATTATCCCATAATGAAGGGTTGAAAATTTTATCTTTTTCTGAATTACTTACGGAGACTCTATACGATCTGTTGAATTCGTTTTCTCTGTTTAAAGTAATTGATATAGGCGTAACACCTAATTCAGTTTCCATATACAATTTCATATGTTCTTCGTTGATTCGATTGCTAACACCACCTATAAAAACTTCAAATCTACGAATTATTCGACTACCAGCAATAGTCTCATTTCCCGGAGTTTTCGTTCCAAATATAGGCTCCAATAACTTATGTTTTTTTTCTAAGGGTAGAATATTTGTTTGGCGGACAGGTTTATTATTTTTTCCAACTAAATTAAAACTATTCGGATTATCATAAATATTTGAAGGTTTTTCTTTAAATTGGTTAGTTTTGTCTGAGGTCTGTTGTTTTTGAGCCGCAACCTTTGCATATGTTTTGATATTATGCGGTTGGCTTTCTGTATAAATGCTTGCATTCGTTTTGCCACAAGGTTGTTGAAAATTATCTTTTGCAGCATTTGCGGTGACATTAGAATTTTTATTTTCGTTTAGTGTGTGGTAATTAAAAAGCTTATTTTCGCATTGGGCATAATAATCGGATTTTAGGTTTTCCGTATTTGCATTTGATACTTTGGGGATACTTTTAAATAACTTACCGCAAGAGTTATTAACGTTTTGTGTATCTTCAGCGATAGATTTTGAGCACGTGTTTTTATCGTGTTTTAAACTACTATTTATGTTTTGCCTCGGTTGATTTTTAAGAAATAAAAGGTTATCGTTAGATACTATTAGGTCTTGAATAAGCTCATTTTGTATACTTATTTTTTCTTTTAACAAACCTAATTCCACTTTTATTTCTATATTTTCGTTTTGAATTGATTTTGAAATTTGTAATAAATCTTTTAATGATGAAGTCAGAAATTTATCGTCTTAGTGCGCAGTTTCTATATTCTTGCAAGAGATTAATGTCCTTGAAATTTCTTTGTGCAACTGATTTTCGCATAGAGTTATCGAGAAGATAAATATATCTTCTAAACATTTGGTTGTTTTGTACCGTTTACGAAGATTTTTTTCCATTGGATTTTCTGAGTCTAACGTTACGTTAATCTCTCTGAATTGTTCACTACTGAAGCTATCCAAAACTTCAAAAAACAAACGTTCACGGAGACTTCTTATTACATTTTCTTTCATTGAGTTTAAATTGTGTATTATAATATCTTTTGGGTGCGAACATATTTCTTCTAAATTCTTCAAAAAGTTGCATTCGAATGTGTTCAAATCTGAGTTCAGATATACAAATATCTCACTAACGGTGCGTGGTGCCATGTCGTATTGAAGTGTTATTAGATAATTAGTTCCACTTTAACATTAATCTTCATTATAATAAATATTCATAAATAGTTTTTGATAAATATTTTTATTAATTTTTTTCTTCTCTTTAAACACGTCTTACTCAAACAATACTCAATACTTATCATTGTGAACATATATATATATATATATATATATATATATATATATATATATATATATATATATATATATATATATATATATATATATATATATATATATATATATACATATATATATATATATATATATATATATATATATATATATATATATATATATATATATATATATATATATATATATATATATATATATATATATATATATATTGTTAAGCCGTCTTTAATATCTAATTGTTATATTAAAGAACAAAAGACATAAAAAAAAGTCAAGTTGCGAAAATAATTACTAAACAAAGCTGATTTTAATTTAGCTATTTTTTTCTTCATAAGCTTGTCTATTAAGTTAGGCGCAATTAATTCAACAATTTTATGCTGAGGTCAAGGCCGGATTAAGGCATAAAACAGAGTAACCATAGGCCAGGGTCCTCGACTGAGGAGGGGTCCTAGGCTGATGAATTCAACAGTAATAAACAAAGAAAAACAGAAAACTCAAACTCAAGATTTTGATTTAAAAACAATGAACATTTACAAACATTCAAAATATTTACAAACATTCAAAATATTTACAAACATTCAAAACATTTACAAACATTCAAAACATTCAAAATATTTACAAACATTCAAAATATTTACAAACATTCAAAATATTAACAAACATTCAAAATATTTACAAACATTCAAAACATTTACAAACATTCAAAACATTTACAAACATTCAAAATATTTACAAACATTCAAAATATTTACAAACATTCAAAACATTTACAAACATTCAAAACATTTACAAACATTCAAAACATTTACAAACATTCAAAACATTTACAAACATTCAAAACATTTACAAACATTCAAAATATTTACAAACATTCAAAACATTTACAAACATTCAAAACATTTACAAACATTCAAAATATTTACAAACATTCAAAACATTTACAAACATTCAAAACATTTAAAAACATTCAAAACATTTACAAACATTCAAAACTCGAATTTTTGTAATATTAAAATTTGCAAATGAATTTTGAATGAAATCGATTTCAAACTCGAATTACAAACTCGAAACATATAAAAAATTCGAATTCTTTACTTTTTTTGTCGCGGTGAATAAAATGCTTTAACGAATTCTAAGTTTCTAAAAGAAGATCATAAAATTGTTATTGTGAGAATTAATTACTAGCGTAAAAATATAACTAATGTAAAAAAATAAACAGATAAAACAAAACGTTTCAAAATAATTACAGGGGCGGAGCTAGAAATTATTCCTCCTTTGGCGAAATTTTTTTGTGTAATATTTCGAATCCCCTCCTCCCTAACCAGTCTTACAATCCCATTCGCTTTCATACGCAAATACTTGTCAGGTGTCAAAAACGCCCCCTACCAATTCATCAATTGTGAATTGTGGACCCAGGGCTGTTTTAAAGCAGGAGGCCTCTTTCCATGTTAAATCAAAAAATTTACTTTCAGCGTTCCTTTTAAAAATGTATTTTTTTATGAACAGAAGCCTCCAGAAGGATAAGTTATTTACCCACATACAGTATTGGACAAAACAAGTGCGACCAAATAATGCTAATTTAGTTTCTTTATATAAAGTGCTGCATTTTTTCAATTTAGAGAAATAACTATGAAACTGTTTAGAGACAACGTTCTTCAAGCTTTATTCATCACAAAGTTTATTATTTGTAAACGGAAATTAATAAACTAATCAAAAGTATTGAAAAAAGTTGACTTCCTTCTGGTCAAATTAAGTGCAATTCCACAAAATGTTGACCAAGCTGTATTTCGCTATCAATATTTTGTGAAGAATTCTTTGTTATCGATCACAGCCTTGCATCTTCAAGGCATAGATTCGATTAGGTGATCAATGAAACTTTGTAGAATCGCTGCCCAGGCCTTTTGGAATTCTTCAAACAGTTGATCCTTATTACGAACACCTTCACAATTAATTCTACGGTTGACGATCTCCCACAGGTTCTCGATAGGGTTGAGATACAGAGATTGAGGCGGCCAATCCATCACCGGTAGGTGGTTGTCTTGAAACCAATGCTTGATTACTTTTGCAGTTTGTTTCGGATTGTTATCTTGCTGAAAAACCCATTTTATTGGCTTATTCCATTCAGCATGACCTCATGCTGAATGGAATATGCATAACATCTTTCAGAATATTTTTATACATGAAACGGTCCATTATTTCATCGATTCGATGTATTGGACCTAGACCGTTAGCAGAAAAACACCTCCAGACCATTACATTGCCTCCACCATGCCTTACGGTCTTATGGCAGTAACGTAAATCGATTCGTTCTGCGGTCGGTCGACGTACACAGCAAATGCCATCGCTCCCAATGATGTTGAACTTCAATTCATTACTGAACAGGACAGTTCGCCATTTATGCACATTCGAGTCAGTATGAAATGAAGCAAACACGAATCTTTTCTTCTGGTTCTTTAGTGAAACCAGCGGTTTCTTTGCAATGCGTCGAGAAATCAATCCGGTTTCAACAGCACGTCGTCTGATTGTTCGGTCCGCTACAGGCAGCTCTAATTGCTTTTGTATATCGACTGATGCTATCCAGGGATCCTTTTTGACGGATCTGACGATCATAGAATCCTCTCTAGAAGTGGTGGAACGCGGTCTTCCACCTTTGTTATCTGCTGCCAACTTCCCCATAGAATAATATTTGGAACATAGCCTTGATACGGTCCATTTTTTCACGCGATATTTATCACAAATACTTTTTTGTAATATTCCACTTACGTAATCGCCAATAATTTTCTTTCTTAGTTCCAATCCAAGACTGTCGGGAGCCATTTTTGCACTTGAAGTCATAGAAATAATAAAAATAAACAATCACGCTTCTCAAGGCTTACCGTGTTACATTTACCTTGTGATGATACAATAATGCTCTGTAGAACACAACATCTTGGTTGGATGTAGACTATATTGATGTAATGAAACACTTGTTGTATTTCACTTTTTGTATTGATGTTCTTTGATAAAATACTTTGATAAAACTGACTTCAATAAACTGTCTTGATAATACAGACTGATTGACTTCCATATACTGACTGAATAATATGTCGGTTTACATGTCTCTTATATAGTAAAATAAACCTGTGTGAACCTGTTCTGGAAGATTCTAGATGCTTCTTTTTGATGCTTCTTTTCGATACTTCTTTTTGATGCTTCTAAAAGCTTCTGGATGCGTCTGGATGCTTCTGAATGTTTTTGGATACTTCTGGATGCTTCCAGATGATTCTTCTGGAAACTTCTGGAAACTTCTGCATGCTTCTGGAAATTTCTGGATACTTCCTTTAATTATTAAAAAACTTCCGTGACGTTGACACGGACCAGACTTAAGAGAATGAAACAAACCAAAAAAGTTGCACTTGTTTTGTCCGCTGCAAAATGGCACTTGTCAACGAAATTTTGCCTGTATGCTGTTCCTTGTCAGTTGATTGCTCATGTCATAGCATGCCATGACTCCTGAACTGTTTGCTGTAGTAGTATAGTTCGTTTCGTTTTTAAGATACGTAAAATTAAGAACACTTTTTAGCATTGCTCGATGTTGGTTGCAAATGTTTTGTCCAATACTGTATACACAAAACATAAAATATTAAATACATTTAACTCGTTATTATTCAGAACTCGCATTTTAATAAAATAATGCTTCGAATGAGAAAAGCGATTTGCAAAATTGATTATACGGGTTGCGCATTTCTGACGGAGATAAAGACGTTGCAACTTACTTTTTCTGTACTTCCCCGAGCAATATTGGCATAATTTAAATAACTATGTATAAATGAATAATAAAGTTGGATTACTTTCTTATTAAGATAGATTCGTGATTTATATAGGATGCACATGTTTTTAGAAATTTTTGTGCTCATTTAATCAATATGGTGATTCCAAGTAATTTTTTCATCAAGATAAACACCTAAAAATTTTGTAACAAAATTTCTTTTTTTCCTTTTGATCGATAAAGATTTGAGGTAGATCTTAATGGGAGAAATCGCTTTTTTGTAGTCGAATGAAATAAAACCCGTTTTGTTTTGTTTTATAATTGACATCATTTAAAATCTATATCTAAAAATAATAGATGTGTACATTTAAAAATATCACAACAGCAATATCACAAAAAAACATTGCTAGCAGTTTCTACTTTACTAAGACAAGCGTATATTTTTATAATTATATTATAAAAACGTATGCTTGTCTTTGTAAATTACAAACTGCAACCATAGTTTTGTAACATTGCTGTTGTGATGTATATATGTGTCTTTTTTATATTGATATATATATTTTATACTTTATTAGTATACAAAATATATATATTTTTTGTTATATTATATGGATACATATTTTAATAATACTGCTATTATGTTTGTATATGTAAACACACACACACAAATGTATATATATATATATATATATATATATATATATATATATATATATATATATATATATATATATATATATATATGTATATATATATATATATATATATATATATATATATATATATATATATATATATATATATATATATATATATACATTTATGTGTGTGTGTGTTTACATATACAAACATAATAGCAGTATTATTACAAAACTGTGCTAGCAGTTTTTATCATGTTACAAAAAGCGAATTGTTTATTTTTTGCAAATTTATAAAACAGCAGATAAAGCAAAAAACAAATTATCTTCACTGAAGATAATTTGTTGCTTTATTGCATAAAGTAAATAAAGCATTATAAAGAAAATAAAGCATTATAAAGAAAATAAAGTATTATAAACGGTTAATAGCATTTAAATAGATACAAGTTTATCCAATATCGAACTTTTGATGTTTGTTTCTGAAAAGAACTTTTGTTGTTTGTTTCTGAAAAGAACTTTTGGTTAAGATAAATACATGTTTTCTTTATACAGAAAACATGAAGAACTTACTTAATAACACAACTTCTTGCAAATTGTATTTAATAAAACTAAATAGTTTTGCTCTGAAGCCATTCCTACATAATATATGTCAAACATCATAAAGTAGGCACTTAAAGAATATATGCTAACTGCAAAACCCTTATGCAATTTATCGGCTTATTTTTTAGTTTGCACAATTTAAAGTTTCCAGACTTTTAATCTAGATCCAGATCAGATTAGACAGATTGACCACCTAGTTCCATACTACTTTACTTTTTTTTACGCATAACCTAACTTTCGTAAGTTAAAGTAATTAAAAATACCCACCGTACCCTGAAAATATCAATGTGTCGTACCCTAGATCCGCCCCTGAATTTATATCTATAGCATAAAAAAAAAGAATAAAATAAAGAAAAAGGATCATTTATACTAAGACTGGTCAATAACCCGTGTTAATTCTGAAAGAATTTTTAAGGCATGTTACCTTGAGCTTAAAAACGCATTTGGTGTTTAACCCAGTACGTCAAAAACTTTCAAATCGAACTACTTCTTACATTATTTCTTATTTTTCATAAGAAATTTTTTTAAACATTATATAGGGAATGAAATTTTGCGTTATTTAATTTGTTTATCGAATTAACTAAAATATAGATTATCATTAAAGTTTAACTTAAAATTATGATTTGTATGTGTAATTCTTTCGTCCCCGTAACCGTAGCTATTACCTAAGATTGATTTAAGGCCCTGTTTTTTTTATTTGGTCTTGGCAGCGATCAATGGCGGCAATTTATTTGGCTGCAAGAAAAACTTTTCAGCTCTTGTGATTTTCTCTAAAAGATTTTATACGCACACTGTGTACAACAGTGTGTACAACAGTGTGTTGACGCACACTGGTGTGTGTAAAAGATATTATACAAACACTAGTGTGTGCTAAATAGTCTCTAGATTTTAAGATACCAATTTCTTTTTACTCAACATCAATAAATCGATCAAACAAAACTACATGTTCTTGATACATTTGAAACATTAACATCAAAACTGAGTGTTCGTCTTCTCAATAAGCAGAATATTTCAGTATTTTTCATTTAAATATTTCAGGGTTAGGATTAGTGTTACTATAGCAATTAGGCTATCTTAGCCACTCCTTCTAAATCTACATCAACGTCGTAAAAGTTCTTAAGTCAACTCGAAAGTCAACTTTCCTGCAAACTTTAATATTATTGTAAACTTTAATATTATTCTCCTGATAATCAAAAATATATTCAAAAAGAAGTATAAGTGTATTTATATTTTAATTATTATTGAGATATTACAGTTGTAATAAATATATTTAAATATTTTTAAAATTTAAAAATAAATATTTTTAAATTTTTACTTGAATTTAAAACCTACCTTTTTTAACAACAATTGTAGTACATTATAATGTAACTAATTTAATTTGTTGCTAAATCAATAAAGACACATATTCATAAAACAATTATAAAAATAACTAATAAGGTGTCCACAAATTATGTCACGCAATTTTTGACCTTTTTATATCCCTCCCCCATTGTCACATCAATGTAATACTTTAGTAAAAAGTTTCGTATGAGTCGTCAAAAAACCATTAAGTTTAGTAAGAGAGTTTCAGATTCACAGTCTCTGTAGATAATTCTTAAATCTCTTTCACAGATTTGATTTATGCCTTTTTTTAGTTTCTTACTGTGAAACATCCATATAAGTGGGCAGTATGAAAAGTTTGATGTTATAAATGCAGAAAGTATAAGTTTAGGTTGTTTAAAAGACATATATGATGCGATTCTTAAAAATGTGTTTACTTTTTTGGTGGCATGTTTGCATAAAGTGTTCACATGCTCTTCGAAGAAATATGTGTTATTGAGTTTTATTCCGAGTAATTTAACATTTTCCGATGTTTTAATTGTTAAATTAGGAATAGTAACTTCAAGATTATGTTTATAAAGAAGAGTAATAATGAAGAGTTGTGGTTTCAGAAGAAAGGTTTTTTATTGTGTAGTATGCAGTATTGTCATCTGCATATTCGACAACTTCAACGTCAGGAAGAAAAAAAAAATTATATTTAAAAATGTTAAAAACAAAGGTCCGAGAATCGAACCTTGCGGAACTTCATTTAGCATATCAGTTTAACAGCTAAATTCATCATATTTTCTTACTCTTTATTTTCTATTCATTAGGTAGGAAGACATAAACATTATACTGTTTTGACTAAAAGCATAGGCATCTAGTTTGAATATTAGTTTCGCATGGAGATATGCAATCAAAGCCTTTACATAGGTCAGTTAATAAACGCCAAAGAATCCGTTTTGATCTAAGGCTTTTTTCCATTTTTCGGTCATTACAAACATTGTTGAGCACTATAAATCTTACAAAAACCGTGTTAATGTCTAGATAAAATTGTTTCAAAGAAGCTGCTATATCATCATAAATACATCTTTCATATGCCTAATATAGGTTGGATAGAATACTGATTGACCTATAGTTGCTTTTATCTGCTTTGGAACCTTTTTAATAGGTCTCGGAAAATGTTTTTTGAGATTTTTCAGGGATAGGTTTGATGCATAACTTTAATACAGTGTCTTTATAATATGCGTTAAAAATATTGGAGATATTATAGAATTATTTTCAAATAAAAACATTTTTTCATTAAGATGTGAGCTCTCCTTGAAACGTGCCATCACTGTTTTCCAAAAGCTTTTATTGTCGGTAAGATTTTTAGTTTGAAAATATTCAAAAAACAACTTTTAAGTATTTCTTAAGAGTCCTACACAATAAATTCTTTGACTGTTATATGCTTTTTTTACTAGATTCCGTTTTATTCAGGCAATAACGGTTTAGTTGCCTAGACCGATTCATAATAAATTTGTTAAATTCTTTGGTCATAAATTCTGCTTGATTTTTTCGTACATATCTTTTTTTTGTGGTGCATGCTTATTTAAAGTGAATAGTCAATAATTACGGTATCTTTAAATCCAAAAAAAATCAAAATTTTGTACGTTTATTTATTTATTTCCTTTATTAGCTCATTTTGAAAAAATTTTTTTTATCAAAGTGTTTGAAGCAGGTGGATGTAATTATTCGTCGTTTTTGGGAAGTTACATCTCAAGAGCAAGTTTACAAGTTTATGAAAGTCGGATAAACCTATTTTAATTGGATTCAACTTTCTTTAATTTTAGAATGATAAAAGCTTTTCAGTATCATTATTGCTATAATTATCGTAATTTTTTAGAAAAAAACCTAAAAGTAGATAATATAAGTCTATGGAAATACAAAAAAAAATATGGACAATTATAACATGCTAATTTCTAATAAGTATTCATAAATATATATCTTTTCAACATATATCATTTCAACGACCAATCCAACCATCAGACGCTTGAAATCCATTGATAGTAATCTTTTCAACAAGTTCTTCTAGTTTTTAGAATTGTTGCTGCTATGTTCCTACTCCTTTCATTTAAAAACCATTTAAAAACAAAATCTAAACTTGAAAATGTTCTTTGATTCTCATTCGTTTTGTCTTGTTCCTTTGCGTCTTCATAGATTCGGAAATTTTTTCTTTATTTTGAGGGCGTATTTTTTAAACGTCATTTTTCATAGCAACATGAGACTTTTTTTTTTTTTTTATTTTCCATTTATTTAACTATAAATAATAAAAATTTGCAATGATAAATTATAAATTTACATAAATAAGGTTAGGTGTCACTCATATAGTTGAAAACTAGTCAATGAAGTGACACCTAAAAAAAATGAACAAAAAAAAAAAAAGGAAAGAAAGATAAGCAACAATAACAATAAAGAAGATTTAAGAAAAAAAAAAGAGAAAAAGAAAATTAAAAGTAATAATATTTATAAAAATAATAATAGTAACAATAATATGAATAAAAATGGTATAAAAAATAATAACTGCAATATAACAACGTAAAAAGAATTATAAATGATAAAGCAATAGTAAGATAATTATAGTAAAGTTAATAATTATAAAATAAACAATTTAAAGAATAGTTATAACAATAATGATAAAGCTACTGCAACTACTAAACTACTTTGACTATGATTATAGGTAATAATATTAAGGCAACAAAAACAAAGATATATAAATAATAATAGTAATAACAATAATAAAAATAGTAGTAGTAACAATGTAAAAAAATAAAAAAAATAAAAATAACTGTAATTAATTAAATAATATATTAAAGGAATACAGTCGACTCTCGATATCTCGAATACTTGATATCTCGAACTTTTTTAGCGGTCCCATGGACATAACGTACTAGTTTAGGCTAAAATCCTCTCGATATCTCGAACCTTAATATCTCAAACTTTTTGGTATCTCGAACAATATTTTCGGTCCACAGGGCAATTTTCTCTCGTTATCTCGAACTTTTCAACATTTTTTTTTCAAAAATGTTTTAATAAAATTTAATTTTTTTTTTAAATTCCAATTTTCGAAAAAAAAAAAAATTTTAATTCGATTTTTAAATTTTATCTTGGTTTTTAAATATTTTTGCATAGAGGTGTATTATTATTTCACTACAGACATTGTATTTTTATTAAAAGTTAACCATATATTGTAAAGGGCTTCATGACAAGATCCTCATGATCTTCTAGAAGTCCTGTCGTTACTAATGTAAAAAATTGTAAAATATATTTAGTTATTGTAATATTAAACGGCAAAAATAAAAAAAAATAAAATAAAATAAAAAAATTCGATTTTTTTTAAGAATCGAATTTCTGAAAAGTTTAACTTTAATGTATTAATTTAATTCTTTTTGTCAAACGCAACAACATGCCGCTCGTTTAACGAAAACTTACCAACAAATCTATAATAGAAAAATGCAAGGCATTAAAAGACCTAGAAACAGGGATGTCTAACAAAGAGGTTGCCAAAAAGTATGGAGTCCCAAAGAACACATTATCAACCTGGATTAAAAATAAAACCAAGTTATTAACCTCACTGGAAAAAAATGGCACAAAATCTAAACGGAAGAAACTTCGTAGTGATAATTTCAAAAATGTAGACAAGGCCATATACACGTGTTTCGTTGCAAAAAGAAGTCAACAAGTACCAATTGATGGTACCATACTAAAAGAAAAGGCACTAAAATTTGAAGAAGCATTAGGAGAGTTGGATTTTAAAGCATCTGATTGTTGGTTTCATAATTGGAAAGAAAGGTCAGTTAAAATTTGTCAAATCTTGTTCAATTTTAATATAAACAAATAACATGTATCTGTTTATATTTAATTTGTTTAGCTTTTTAAACGTGTAATTAAAATTCAATTATTCTGTTCCTATTTTTAGGAACAGCATCATCTTTAAAATAATCTCAGGCGAAAGTGCCGCCGTGACGAATAATATGACTACTTCGTGGAATGAAACTACACTTCCAACATTACTTTTGAATTACAAACTTAAAAACATTTTCAATGCCGATGAGTTTGGACTATTTTACCAGTGCTTACCAAACAAAACATACAATTTATCACGAGAAAAATGTTTTGGGGGAAAAAATAGTAAAGTCAGACTTACAGGCATAGCAGCAGGGAGTGCAACGGGAGAAAAATTACCTATGTTTGTTATTGGAAAATCTAAAAACCCACGGTGTTTTAAGCACATTAAACAACTTCCTTGCACATATAAAAATCAGCTAAAAAGTTGGATGACTGGAGACCTTTTTACAGAATGGGTAATGAAACTTGACTCATTTTTTCGTGCTCAAGACAGGAAAGTAGCACTCCTGGTGGATAACTGTTCTGTCCACCCACACATTGAAGGGCTAAGCAACATCAACCTTATACTTTTTCCCCCTAACACCACATCTGTCCTTCAGCCCATGGATCAAGGCGTAATACGAAGTCTTAAAGCTCATTATCGTCACGAAATTGTGCGTTTGTGTATCAAGGCTGTCGATAATAACGAACCCATTCCAAAAATTTCTATACTTCAAGCAATGAAAAATCTTGTTTCTTCGTGGAATGCTGTGTCAAAGAAGACTGTCATCAACTGCTTTAAAAAAGCTGGTATCAGCAAAAAAAACAAGAGTATTGAAGAAGCTGATGATGATCATCCTTTTAAATTTTTGACAGAAGAACTTAACCGTTTGCGAGAGTTAGATCCTCGTGCCGTCCAAGAAGATCTTTTAGCGGAATCTTACATTGGTTTAGACTAGAAATTGCTTTTGAAACGATTCAAAATGCTTCGCTATACAGCTCAAAATACGGAAATGAAATACAATCCCTAGCACTAAAACTTGGGGATTTAATGAAGATGGAAAAGATGGATAATTTAAAGCAATATCAGATAACACAGTTTTTCCAAAAGTTGTAGTTTTTGTTGTTAATGATTTTTGTCAGAAAAATAACTTGTTTTAATAAAAGTCAGGCAATTTTATTTATTTTCAACCCTTTTCTTGATATTTCGAACTCTCGATATATCGAACTTTTTTTCTGGTCTCCTTAGTGTTCGAGGTATCGAGAGTCGACTGTAATAATAAAAGATAGCATTATTATTCTTTAGATATTTGCTGACATAAACATTTCTTAATTAGGTTTCTATTGAGAAGAAGAAAGTTAGTAACAAAAAGGTATTTAGTTAAAATCTTTTCTTTATAAAGGTATTAATTGGTTCCAGTAAGAAATACATTGATGTTTTATGGAGAGCTTGCCATACTTGACAGTATTGAAAAAAGAAGGGTGCAAATTACCATTTATATTAATACGAGTATAGTAATTATGTGTATCACTTGCTTTAATGAAAAAACTGTTAAACGAACCCGGCAGATTATTTTTAACGATCCTTCTCCGATTTCCCACCGTGAGCAGCGTTCTTTCTGATTGATACTTTGTTAATCATTCACTTTACAGCAACAATAGCAGTTATAAAATATAAAAACAATACACGACTTTTATTATATTTTCTACCCCAAGTTAGCATAACTTATACTTAAAACTATCCTAATATCAAAACTGTTAACTTTGTTTACATTGCAATACAATGCCTTCATCGTGGTTCAAGTAAATTTCTTTAAATTTTGAAAAGGGAAACTTGGCTACGTTGAGTACATATATATATATTGAGTATATATATATATATATATATATATATATATATATATATATATATATATATATATATATATATATATATATATATATATATATATATATATATATAAGGCCGGGGTATATATATATATATATATATATATATATATATATATATATATATATATATATATATATATATAAATATATATATATATATATATATATATATATATATATATATATATATATATGTATATATATATATATATATATATATATATATATATATATATATATATATATATATATATATATATATATATATATATATATATATATATATATATATATATATATATATGTATATATATATATATATATATATATATATATATATATATATATATATATATATATATATATATATATATATATATATATATATATATACATATATATATATACACAGGCCCGGTTTTAAGCGTAGGCGACGTCGGCTGTCGCCGACGTCGCCTACGCTTAAAACCGGGCCTGGGTGTATATATTTTTTTATATAAAATTTTATATAAAAATTAGTATGTATTAAAGTCCCCGTAAAAAAAATAAAATAATTTCTTGTTACAAAAAAAAAGGCCAGGTTTTAAGCGTACCGGGCTGGGTATCCCCAATGTAAAACATGTTTGTATACATGTTTTACATTGGGGATTTGGCGAAGAAGAAACAGTAAAAAAAAGTTTCTTTTTTCTTTTTCAGGGATGGATGTTAGCAAACCGCCAAATATACAAACAAACGAATTCTATTGGTTCATAAAATACGCTGACTAAGCAAATTAAAGTTCCAGAATATTCCTAAGAAACTTTCTTAAAAATTTTATTGAAGTTATCTTTGATATATCTATTGTAAATTGTTATAAAAGTGTATTATAAAACGAACTTTAACTTTGAAAAAAAAAAAAAAAATTATTATACCCTTTTATAAATTGATTAATATTTGTCTAACAATAATTTTTATAAGTAAGTAGTTAAAGTTAGTTTTTTCGTTTTCTTTTTCATGTATTTGAATAAACTTATTATTATTATTATTATCATTAAATATAAAAACTTAGGTATATTAGGTATATTAGCTATATTTTTTTTAAGTTTAAATTTTTTAAACGATACAATATAATGGACCGTGGTAAGAGACAGCGCTTGTCTGGGTCACAATACAAGAAAATTAGGCTTCAACGTGAAGCAAATTCTGCCAAGCAGAAAAATGCTTTGTTGCACTTTTTGAGCAGGTCATCAAGTGAAAAAGCACTGGCACCTATAGTAGCTTCAACTTCAAACCAAAATGAAGTTGAAATTGAAATCGAAAGCGGTGGAGAAATAGAATATGCGGATAGTGTTAGTGTTAATGAATATAGAAATTCTGGAAATGATGATACTGCTAAAGAACCAGAAAATGTTGATGAAGTGGAATTTATCTCCAATTTAAGTGAAGTTGTTGTACAGAACGTCGATGAGGACAAAATGAAAACAATGAAGATCAAAGTGGTGAAGACCTCAAAACCAATAAAGATTTGCCTCTTAATTTTAATGATCCGGCAAAATGGCCTATAATAGAAGGTAAATTTAAAGCATTGCTGATGAAGTATGGTCCAATTCAAAAATTGCCGTCTTTATTTCCCGAAGATGAACAAGGTAGAAAATTTTCAATCTTTCATTTTTATCGCCGAATGTCTAATGGCGATAAAATTAAACGCACTTGGTTGGTGTACTCCATTACGAAAGACACTGTATTTTGCTTTTGCTGTAAGATATTTAGTCCGAATAAATTCTCCCTGTCATCGCATGACGGCTGCCGAGATTGGAAAAATATTTCTGTTATTATTAAACGACATGAAACATCAAGTGGCCACACTACTGCATATCTAAATTAGAGAGATCTGGAGGTGAGACTTAAATCAGGGGCTACGATTGATCACATTAATCAGAAAATAATTCAATCTGAAACTCAACATTGGCGACAAGTTCTTGCAAGAATAATAACGTTAATTAGAACTCTTGCTGGACAAAATCTAGCATTAAGAGGAACATGTGAAAAGCTTTTCGAACCGAATAACGGAAATTTTCTTAAATTTATTGAATTCTTAGGAAATTATGATCCTATTATGAGTAAACATATTCAACGAATAACAACAAGTGAAATTCACACCACCTATCTCGGAAAAACTATTCAAAATAAAATCGTTGAATTGCTTGCTAATAAAATCAAAAATGACATCTTCGCAAAACTAGAGCGAGCAAAGTACTACTCACTTATTTTAGACTGTACCCCCGATATAAGCCACATGGAGCAGATGACAGTTGTTTTTAGGTTTGTCAGTGCAACTGAATCATCTTCGGAAAAACCAACTGAAGTCGTAGTTTCTGAACACTTCGTAACTTTTCTTGAATTACAAGACACAACGGGAGCAAATATGACAAAAGTTGTTATCGATAAGTTGCAGGAATTAGGCGTAAATCTTGATGACATGAGGGGACAAGGGTACGATAATGGAGCCAACATGCGCGGAAAATATAATGGTGTGCAAGCCAGAATTCGTCAACTAAATCCTCGAGCTTTTTTCGTTCCTTGTAGTGCCCACTCGCTCAACTTGGTATTGAACGATGCAGCTAATTGTTGTATGGAGGCTGTCGCATTCTTTGATTTAATTCAAGGCATTTATAACTTTTTCTCAGCATCAACTCACCGTTGGAGTATATTATTAAACCACCTGACTATAAAACTGTTAAGTGCCACTCGTTGGGAAAGCAGGGTCGGTGCCTACGGGCACTTCGATTTCAGATTAGTGGAGTTTACGATGCACTAATTGAAATCGCAGAAGACAATACATTAACTACTGCACCACAAGTCAAGAGTCGCGCAGAGGCTAAGGTAATAGCCAGAAATATTTCAAATTTCAAATTTGTTTGCTCCTTGGTATTGTCAGCAAAATGCTCCAATCACAGGCTTTAGACTTGTCGCTTGCTCTAGAGCATTTAAACGCTATTAAATCTTTCCTATGCGATTATCGCTGTGATGAAGAATTTGCCGCAATGGTTGAAAATGCAAAAAAATTGGCAGTTGAACTAGAAATTTTTGAAGGATTTGATGTGGATGATCCCGTACGCGTACGCAGAAAGAGTAGACAATTCCTATACGAAGGTCGTGATGAACCGATAGTATCACCAGAACAAAACTTCAGAGTATCTTTTTTCAATCGAATATTGGACATCGCAATTCAAGCAATAAATGAAAGATTTACGCAATTATCGGAATATAACGAGTTATTTGGGTTTCTTTACAATATCGGCAGCAAACCCTTAACGGATGATGAGTTATTGAAACACTGTAAGGACTTGCATTTAGCGCTTATGTCTGATGGCCAATCTGATATCAACGGGGTCGAACTTTGGTATGAAATTAAAGCTATTGGGAGACGACTTGATATTTCCAATAGCGATCCAAAAAGTGTATTAAAATGTATTTACACATCTAATGTTGTCGAAATATTCCCAAACCTTTCGATAGCTCTTCGCATACTACTAACGTTACCAGTCACAGTTGCTAGTGCTGAAAGAAGCTTTTCAAAGCTGAAAATAATAAGGCCCTATTTGAGATCACAAATGTGTCAAGATCGTTTAGTTGGTCTAGCTACGATTTCCATCGAGAAAGAAATTGCTGATCATTTGGACATAGAAGATTTGGTTAAAGATTTCGCAGAATTAAAAGCTAGGAAAATTCACTTTTAATTACGATTTGTTTTTTATTTTTTCATGAATGGAATTTGTTTTGTTTTTTATTTTTGTATAAATTGAGTTTTTTTATTTTCTATATTAAAGTTTGATTTTCAGTGTTTTTCTATTTTCCTTCAAATTGGAAATTATTGCATTTTTAATTTTTGCGTCGGCAAATTTGCATCTCGCCTACACATAGAAAACTGTTAAAACCGGGCCTGTATATACATATATATATATATATATATATATATATATATATATATATATATATATATATATTATATATATATATATATATATATATATATATATATATATATATATATATATATATATATATATATATATATATATATATATATATATATATGTATATATTTATATATATATATATATATATAAATTTACACAGTTAGTCGGCAAATGTCGTCATGGCAGTCGGCAAATTTTCGAAAACGAGGAACTTTTTTTTTTTTTTATATTTATATTTTAGTCGGCAAAAGTTGTAAATGGCAACCCCCCTCACCTGACACCTACTCTCGCCGGCCCTGTATATATATAATATATATATATATATATATATATATATATATATATATATATATATATATATATATATATATATATATATATATATATATATATATATATATATATATATATGATGGACCATATATGATTTGTTTATAGAATCATTTATATATGGAGGACATAAGCTTTCTCTCTATCAAAGTATTTTTGTTAGTTTACGCTTGTTGTATGGAGATTTGCCATGGAGATTTTGTGAAGCCACGATAATACCTCTAGTAAAATCTAAAATTGGAGACTTAAAAGATGTAAATAAATACAGAGCAATTTCAATCTAACCTCTAAAATACTTCGACATATTTTATTAAAAAAAGTATTGAATCTCATGAGAATATCTTGTACTCATTATTTAAAAAAGACAGTTAAATACTATATTTATAGAGGAATCCATGTAGTCACATGTTTTATAGATATCATTAAAGTTTTTGATAGCGTTAATTAATGGAAACTGTTTTCTAACTTAATTGATCAGTGTATTGCCAAGAATGCTGTCTGTCTACTTGCATCTTGGTACAAGAATCAAACTATGTTTGTCATATGGCAGAAAGTAAACTCTGATAGCTTTAACATAAACAATGATGTAAGGCAAGGTGTAATTCTTTCACCGTTCTAGTTTATATTTTATATAAGAACACTGATTTTCAATATTACAAATATACATATTGGATTTAACATAGGTTGAACTTGTTTTGAATCTTTTGGCATATGCTAACGATATTGTACTAATTTCTTCTTTTTGGTTTGCATTGGAAAAATTATTAAGTGCATTAAATGTTAAAGCCATTGCCATTAACATGTCATTTAATACAAAAAAAAATCGGTGCGTATGGTCTTCAACCCAAAACAGAGAAGTAAGATTGTATCAAGCAATTTTCTACTCTTTACGTTTGCTGGATGTAAATTAGTTTTCATTGTCAAATTCAAGTATCTGGGTCACAAAATAGAAAATGGTTTGTTTGATAATGCTGATATAAATTTAGCTGATATAAATAAAACGTCACACGTACAAACATCAGACAATTCAAGAAATGCTTGAGAGCTAGACTCTTGTTACAAGAAATGTGCTAAATGTTTTTTAAATATGATAAGTACTCAAGCGCTACAAATATGTTTATAGTACTAGGTTAGCCTAATCAAGATACTTTATTGCATAAATACAGACTTAGCTTTATAAATCAGTTAGTTACCTGTATCGCCATAACAAACAATAATTAAAATAAAATGACAATATTTGACAATATTTAAAATAAAATATAAACTAAATTGAAGTACAACAAAAGCAAAGTGTTTTATGCTGAGATACCAATGTGCCACGACTGAAAAATCAAATGCACATAAAAATCAAATGCACATATATCAGCTTTGGGAGTTAGAGTCTAGGGAGTTAGCTTTGGAGTGTGCGACACCCTTTACATCCCTTCTTCCTTCAGGACAGTTCTGTTTGTCATATATGTTTATAATTGTTATATGTGTTTATATGCGTAATGCAAGATTGTATTTATTATAAGGTTATATGTATTTATAGCTTTGTATATATATTTCCACTAAATTGTTTCCATGTTTTCAAATTGGTTAAACTTAGCAACTTGGTTGTTAGGCTTGCCAGTCTAGCTGTGTACTTTCAAATGTCTTTTGATATATGTCCTATTTTTGTGTGTTATTGTTGTGATGTTATTTTTGTGATTAGTGTTGATTAGCTTGGCTTACCTTCCTATCTATGACTATCGATAAAAATAAATAACAGGTACTTTTATTACAGAGACTTACTCCTTTAAATCGTTCAATAAAAGCCAAAACAACATTTTGCTATAAATCCAATTTATGTCTTAATTTAATTTTATCTTGAGTATTTTTATTGCTTTCGATCTTTGAAACAGGTTTCTTAATTATCTTTTCAATAAATAGAATTTACTTCAATATCACAAAAAGTTACCATAAATAAAGCAGGTAAATTGATTTCCAATTTTTAAATGTGATGTTTTTTTTTTTTTTCATATATTCTATCATAGTTCCATTATTTTTTTTATTTCATATTTATTATGTATAAAAGTAAAGTTGACAATTGTTATGTTTTTTTTTTAATTAGTATATTTTTGTTTTTCGTTAAAAAGATTATTTATTAGATTAGAGTATTTCGTTTATATTATTTATTAATTTTCATGAAGATATATAATTTATTCATTTTATTTGATATTTTTGAAGATATATAATTTATTTATTTTATTTGATATTTTTGAAGATATATAATTTATTCATTTTATTTTATATTTCTATATTTTATGCATAATAATTTTAATGGTTTAACTTAAGTTTTAAATTAATTATCTGTTTTACCATTTAATAAAACCTATTGAAATTAAATTTAAATAACAAGTATATTAATGGTTGGTTTGGAACAGACCATAACTATTATTTTAGATCAATGATATTTTGAACATTTTTTAGATTATATAATCAAATGACATATTTTAAAGATTAAGGTGTACAAAATTTACTATTGTTGTATTTTGATAATTTGTATAAAAATATTTTTTTTTTCAAATGTATAAAAATATTTGTTTTTTCAAAAAATAAATATACTTATGTAATTAAATGCTTTTGTTTTGCATTTTATTATTTTGGTAAAAACTCTTGAATTAAATCTTGATTAATTTTAATAAAAATAACTCTTCTAACCGGTCGATTACACATTTGGGGAGGGAGATGGATCTTTATTAAAAACTTTAATTTTTAAAAAACAATTATTTTCAACCGTTTACAAACAAATTATAGAAGTGAAGTGATATTATAAAGAATAAATATAAATTGATAGGGGCGAAACAGACATAACTTGACCTGTTTTATGGTTTCAGACAGCTATTTTTTTTAATATTTTAAAAATAATATCGGCAACTGCTGTTTTTAAATTGATATAAAATGCATACCAGATATGAACCGCATGACTCGAAAAATTTCTTTTGTTCTTATGCAAAGGCGAGTAAAATGTTCAAATCTACAAAAACCATCCTTAAGTAAGTAAGTAGTCTCCAACTGCGCTGGAGAGAGAAAATGAATTTCAAATTTTTCTCAACAAAAAAAATACTTTCATTTAAGTATGTAACTAAAACACCGAATTTCTTTTAAACCTAAAATTAACCATTTTTTTCGACCACTAATGAAAACCAGAAATACACTACTAATAAAACTTCATGAACAATTAGCGATAAAACAATCAAGGGTGGATAGTAGAAATCGTTAAAGAGGACGGGTAGAAATCGTGTTATTACAACTTCTTTTGCGTATACAATTGACTCTCGATATCTCGACAAATCGAACCTTATTTCCGGTCCCTTGTGCACTCGCTTGAGCCAAAACTGAGATATCGAGCGTCCACTGTATTTGTTATAGACAACTGAAAAAAAAAAAAAAAAAAAAAAAAAAAAAAAAAAAAAAAGTGAAATATTCGTTTACTAAAAATTTTGATGTAAAAATTTTAACAAGAACAATTAAAAACCTCATTTACATTTCAAAACAAAAATGATAAAAACAATAAATTATCAAGTATAAACTATTAATGATATAAGCGTAGTTTTAAAGAATACATCTTAATCACGTTAATCACAATATTACTTTTATATCATTCGATGTTAACGCGAGCCTGTATGTATTTTTCATTTAAAAGTGCTAGAAAATTGTTACTTCTTTCTGACAGTTTAAATAAAAAACTTTTTTTTTTTATTAAAACTCATCATGCAAAATTTTGACATAATCATTAAAGCTGCTACCAGTAAAAAGTTGGTACTTAAGTAACATTTCGTCTTCTGAAAGTTTTCCGTCTTTATCTTGATCCGCAATATTTATTAAATACTTAGCTTCCTTGGAAGCGTGTTGAAAATGACGAGGATCTAAGTAAATACAAAATTCTTCCTTCGTTACAAAACCATCGCCATCTGCATCCATGTCTCTCTCAAATTCTTCCTTTCTTCTAAAAATAGAAATTTAAAAATCATTCATTAGGAGACGAGCACACTGGGCCTGGGCACATTAGGAGACGAGCACACTGGGCCTGGGCACATTAGGAGACAAGCATACTGGGCCTAAACAGCTCATCTTGAAACAAAACTGAAATTAATATTAGCAACATATGCATTAAAGTTAGTGCACGTGCAGTAACATGAGGTCTTTTCTACTAAAAAGAGTAATACTGTGTGCTTTTTTGTTGCTATAGTACCTACTTTGCACGGCGAGGAGGTTTTTATACTTTTATACAAAGTTCAAAACTTATATCGTTTATAATCTTAGGTGCTTAATAAACGGAATAATGGATTTTGCCATCATAAAGGTACGATCTACATTCAATATGTTAAAGTGTACTATGCAATGATTTTTATTTAGATATTTATAGACTTGTTATACTTTTGTTTTGTTAAACTTTTTAATAACAATAATGAATAATTAATTGATTTAAAAATTTCTTGCTTTTCTGATAAGAGGGTCAGAACAGTAGCATGTCTAGCCTATTGTATGTTAGTTCAATAATAGGTGGATAATTTAGTAAGACAAGGTGTATATTTGTTTTTAATAGCATGTCTTCGTTTGAGAAGGTGTGTCAAAGGTGGGTCCAAGCATGAACAGCATGGAGAGTTTTGGATCTTTACTAATGTTAATTAATTTTTTAAAACAATGTTGATTTTTTTATTTATTCTATGTATACTACGAATTATTTTTCTTCTATGTGAATACTTCAAATTATCATTCTTCCATGTGAATACTGCGAATACAAGAATGAATTAGTGTTGTAAGTGGTCAAAAGAAAGAAATATTTATTTTATACACCATTTTCTGTTTCTCACTTAATGAAGAATTCACTTTGGTCACAAAAATTTGGTGCAATATTTGAACATACAAAACTTTTTTAATTACCCAGCCTCACTTTCGTTAATTTGTTTATAAAATGTTAAATGCCTTTCTTTAAAGGTTTTGCCTAGTTCTGGTTACAAAAAAATAATTGCAAAATGAAACTGACAACTTTAACAAAAAAAGTGTACAACTATTGTAATATGCATCTTAACCTCCCAATAATGTTTTGAAATAAAATAGAAGAACAATAGGCCAACATCTCGTGAGGATTAGGAAGAAATCCAAAAATTATGACCACTAGAAACATCAAATGTCTGAAAAGTCTCTTGACCAACCAGTCTTAAACAAGAAATATTGCAAAGGAAATAAAGTTTAATTTAAAAAACTAAACAAGCATTTGTTATATAAATAAAAATTTCTGATCATGCTGGTAAACAGAGAAGTTAAAAGTGATGGGTGGAATCATGTCACAAATTCAGAAACCATGAATTTATCATTAATGATGAGTTGAATTTTACATATAAACAAATAAGAATTTATAAAACTGATTTTTTCTTAGATGAACCTAAAAACTCACTAGAAAAATATAAAATATAATATAAAAAACAAATTTGGAAAATTAATTTATTTGCAATGCAACTCTAAACTCCGAAACATGAAAAAATTGTCTACAAAAATATTTTATCTTGTTTTAAAAAAGTTAACAAAAATTATGAGCTATGTATGTGCAAACTTGTATACAGTAAAGTTAGTGCAGTACATCTGGAAAGAATGGAGAGAAGACATTATCTTAGCTCCGAAATTAAAAAATAAAAATATTGCCTACTGTTCTGTACTAATTTTTTTTTTTTTTTATTTAAACTTACTTTGTACTATTACTATTACGTTGTATTATTACTGGTGTTAACTTAGCACCAAATTTTGACACCAGGGGGCTAAGATTAGCATAGTACTTTAAGAGATGTAGTAGGAATTGAAAAGAAAAAAAAATAAGGATAATATATCTGAAAAATTATTTAGAGAACTCGTTCAGATACTAAACTATTTTATGCAATAATTGCCTCACAAAAATAAACTAAAGTTGAAAAATTTATTTAACTTAAATTAAAAACTTAATTAAAAGGTAAGAAAAATTTGATAAAAAAATTCACTGAAAAACGAACGTATTCACAAAGAAGCTTAGAAAAGTATATAAACAAGCGTTACATATGTTTTTAAAAACTGTGAAATTAAGATTTGAAAGTGAGTAATACTTATATAAACAAACTAAGAAAAAAGGTTAAAACTTACTCCTTTTGGTACTGTTTATCTAACTCTGCTTCTTCAGGATCAACAATGCCACCTGGTAAACGTGTAAATTCTTCTACAGAAATTTTCTGGTGTAAAAATAAAAAATAAAAAATTATAAAGATCGTTAAAGAAAAATTATTCTAGTGATCAACTTATAAAGATTGTTGTAAAAAAATTATTTTAGTAAATTTAATAGAGAGAAGAGTCAGGCATCATGATGCACCTTTGGTTTTTGCATTGTAATAATTTTTTTAAACACTTTTTTTTTTTAAGGGGATTGGTTTAACTTGTAGAATAAATTCATACCAACAATATTTATTTACTATCAAAACAGGTTAAACTTTAGAGACTATTCAAAGTAAAAGTACCAAAATACCCCATCCATGGTACCCTGACCCTAACCCTAAACCTAACCCTGAAGGTACCCCATCCAAGGTATACCTTGATACAAACTATGAGCATCATATATATATATACATATATATATATATATATATATATATATATATATATATATATATATATATATATATATATATATATATATATATATATATATATATATATATATGTATATATATATATATATATATATATATATATATATATATATATATATATATATATATATATATATATATATATATATGTATATATATATATATATATATATATATATATATATATATATATATATAAATTTTGTTTTTATATTTGTAGACTTTCCTTGATTTGCTGGGTTTCTTAATTACTACCTGAGCAGAATGCTTGTTAATAATTTCAACTATAATTATTCCCGGCTTTTAACTTTTAGAATTAAAACGTTGATGAGGCATAATTTTCTCAGTATCAAGCTTTAGTGCAGCTAAGAGCATTTTTATCTTTGTTTATTTTTTTATTCATTAATGCCATATATTATTAAATTTTCTTCTCTCTTTGTTTTTTCTGAGGAGTTTATAGAGAAAGCATTTAGAATACTAGCCTCTTGGTCATTTATCTTAGCTTTTTATTAATTATTTTTTAATTAATTTTATTATTATTATTGCAGTAAAAAGACTGCTAAACAAAACTTTATAACTTTGGCTAATCTTTATTTATATTATATCTAATATTTATATTTATTTATTTTCTAGTTCAGCAACACGCTTTTCTAGAAGTTCATTTTGCTTTAGTAAATCATGTATTAAGATGTTAGGTGTTAAAAATTTCTTGTTTCAAAGTTCTTTATAATGGTTAAAGTCACAAATTTGAACATTAAATATTAAGCTATTATTAAATTTTTGTATAATATATTTGTATAATACAAATTTAAGTATAACAGTTTATAACCATGGGACCAACTTCCCTGCCAGGAAAATTAAAATCACCTTAATATATCACCTGACATGTTATCTTGCAACTTTAAATTCATTTTCAATATCTGTAAAATCATTAAGTCTATAATAAGTCAAAAGTAATATAAATAAAGTCTAAAAAAAGTCTAAAATACTATAAACACATCCAATAAGATATTTATCACTACCAAACTGGATAACAGCTCAGACATCTACAGCTGCATTTGACTCAATGTAAAAGCGTTATTGTTATTTTAAATTATTTTTTTTAGTTATGCGTTCTTATTATTTATCTGGAGATATGTATTTATTTTTAAAACTTGGAAGCAATTTCAATTTTTTTTTTGATGAAAAAAGTATTTTATATTGTAGATTAGAATCAGATAAGTAAATAACAATGGACCTGGTTTGTTAGAAAATTTACTTCCTAATTTTTTCACATTCTTAAAATGTTGTCCTGAAATCCAATTCATGTGAATTGATTACACTATCTAGTTGATTACACTATCTAGTTGATTACACTATCTAGTTGATTACACTATCTAGTTGATTACACTATCTAGTTAATTGCATTATCTAGTTGATTACACTATCTAGTTGATTACACTATCTAGTTGATTACACTATCTAGTTGATTACACTATCTAGTTGATTACACTATCTAGTTGATTACACTATCTAGTTGATTACACTATCTAGTTGATTACACTATCTAGTAGAAATCTTTTTCCAGCACTTTTGCTACATTTATAGCTTTTTTTATCTAAAGAAACTTCTACATTAAATACTTTTGCAAGCGCACTTACTTTTTTTTTTGTTCTGTTTATGTTGCTAATACGATCAGATAGTGATAAAACTGTTAAATTTTTATAAATTTTTTTTTCATTAATATCTATCTCAAAGGAAGCAAAATCAAATAAAAAATTTTCTAAATTAAATTTTAAAAATTATTTTATTTACAGATGAATATTTTAAATTTTATGGCATAAAAGCAACACTTTTTTAACATATAATAATAATTTTTTTTTTAAGGCTTTTTTACAATAAAATTTTTTTGGAAATGTCTCTTTAAAATGTAAATGTTATTTTTGACATATTTATGTAATTTCCCTTTTTTTGAGACCAAACATGACATAATTTTCATAGAATTTTTTTTGATCAAAAAAACTGAGCAACCTCTAAAAATTACTTTCTTCAAAAATTATTTAAACCCAGTATTATTTTATTATATAGCACATTTAAGGTGCCAGCAGATAATAAAAAAAGATGTTTTTAGGGCCGCCCTATATAGATACATACATATTTACATATATATATATACATATATATATATACATACATACATCAGGCTTCGTCGGAAAGCGGGTGCGATTGCACTCGATAATTGACCAGATTTTTTAGTCGTTATGAGAACATTTCAAAAACAAACAAAAAAGCGCAATAAGACTGGACCGATGAGAGACAGTTAAAAAAAGAAAAATAGCTTTTAAGGCGAAAAAAATTTAAGCAAAATAAATACGATTAGAGCAAATATTTTTGAAACGTCGCACTTTTATAATTTTTTTTATAAAACTGAGCAACATTTTATATATAAAGTAGCAACTTACAATTAATGATTGCTTATTAAGGAAACAAATGTTATTCAATTTATCAAAGAATATATATAACTTTTATTTATATACTTGTGTCTTTTTTCCATGAGGTGGGGGGATGGGGTAGAAGCGCTATAGCCTCGGGACTCACAATGTTAGGAGCTGCAAAATAGTCAAGAGGACCATTCGGTATTTTTTAAAGTCATTTTTACACTGTGGCACATAAAAAAGGCCACCAAAATAATGCGGCCCTAAAAAGTCCAACAAGATTCAAGCAATAAAACTAACGCTAGATGATTTATTTATAAATAAAAAAGTTTTTTCAATAACAATTTTATGCTTTGTGTAGTTTGAAAAGTTTAACACATTTGAAACAATTCTTCTTAGTAAGATGAACAAATGAAATAATTAAATCATTGAGTTGAGCAGAAATTCAATTAGCTAGATAGAAATTAACTAAAAACATTAAATTACTTTGTGATGAGGAAGCGAAACTGCTTCACAATAACACTGATGATGTTTAGTGAATAAAAACAAAAACGCTGATGATGTTTAGTGGCTTTATAATTTTAATTAGTATTTAAAACAGAAAAAGTAACTTTCAGTTAAAGTAAAAGTAACTTTAAGTATAACAAGTTAGTAAGAATGGCTGAAGCAAAAATAATTGAAGTTAGTAAACCAATTTCTAAGAACTTAAAAACTTTTCTTTCTTGGGGGAAAGATTCAGTTATCGGGTACACTGAGGAAAATGGATTAGTGGCTAAAGTTATTTATATTAACTTTGATGATTATTAATAATTTCATAGAAAACACTTATTATTGAAAGTATTTTTGTTTACAAAATCAATCACACATATTGCTTTAAAAGATTATATTTGAATAAAATACACATACATAAAAAAATTACATACATAAAAAAATTACATACATAAAAAAATTACATACATAAAAAAATTACATACATAAAAAATACATACATAAAATTATAATAATAGTTTGTTTGATATTCGTTCGTTTGAGATTTGATATTCTTTAAACAATTTATGCTAGAAATCTTAACAAAAACATAACAAAACTTAAATAACACAATTTTAAAAAAAAAAAAACAGAATACTCAAAAACATTCGGTTAGTATTTTTTGAATACTCTAGAAATTTCGGTTAGTCAAAAATAGTTATGATTTTTTGTTAAAAATACCTTGAAAAAAAATTACGACCAAAAACCATGAAAAATTAACTTTTTTTAATTTTTTGCTAAAAAATAAAATAAAAAGTAATTTTTTGCAATAAAACATATAATAATAGGTATTATGTAAAGGTTTCAGAAATTTTTTTATAAAATTTCGCTTCTTCTGAGACCCAACATGACATACATTTAAAAAAATTTTGTTTTCTTCTGTTTAGGGTCTCGTCGCAAGTTTCAGATTTGAGGTGGCTCACCTAAATCTCATTCAATTTTGAAATAATTTAACAGAGTGTCTTGTGAGTACCAATAGAAAGTTTTAAGAATAAGGACAGATCAATTCTTGAAAGTATGGGACGTTCGATGCACCCTAGTATTCATCTAGTTTCACTTATTTTCCTTTTATTTTTTTTTTAAATAATTTTTTCACTTAAAAGTCCTTAAAATATACCACTAAATTAACTTTTTAACGGTAAACGATAAATAAAATATTACACCATTAACAACCAATACGGCGATGGTTCGCAAAAAAGTTAACATTTTACCAGTTCGCAGTTTGTTACCTTCAAGGAATAGCGCATAACTTGACATTTTGATGAACAATGAAGTATTTTATATAAATATTTAAAATAAATACAGAAATAAATATAACTACATATTGATAATTTTTAAGTAAAAAATTTTTTTTTTTTTTTTGAGGGATATTTTCCAAGGGGATTTTTTCTCAGGAGGATTTTCTCTTGGGGGAATATTTTGGAGAGATTTTGTCCCGGGTGATTTTTTCCTAGAAGCTATTTTTTTAAGCAATAGAATTAGTTGTTTGTAGATTTGGCAGGTTTTTTGTGTTCGCAAATATTCTTTTTTTATATTTCTGCACAAAGATGTTTTTTTATTTTGTCATTGACTTTATCTTTATATTATTAGGATTGATTTATGTTGTTTTTGTATTTTGACTTTAAATATAACTACTTTACTGACAGTAAAGATATTATAACATGACTTAAATTTTTACATCTTAGTAAGATGTTAAAATCCTTATGATATTATAGTATCTTAAACTTCAAGATTTTATAATATCACCAAGATGTTTTCATAAAAGATGTTTATGATACATATCACACATTTATAATATATACAAAAAAAATATTTATGATATATTATTTATAATATATTATTTAGTAAGATATAATACTATAATACTATATTATAAATACTTTACTGTCAGTAAAGATAATCTTCACTAACCTTAAAGTATTTATAGTTAAAGTATGATATAAAATATTAAAAATATCTTTAACAAATAAAATATTTGTAATATCTTTGTAACAGTAAAGTATGATTTCCCTTTTGTACCTTCTAACTGTAATGCTGTGCATAAGAGAGCATTTAACTGAAAAATATTTTTTCTAGAGTGTAAAAATAATAAAATCTGCTCAAGTCTATTATTATTTGTATCAACTTAAGTTTTATTTTAGTTTATGAAAATCAACAAAAATGAATTTTATTTATAACCAATGATTTTTATTATTCTACTATTTTAATTAGCAATTAGTTTCCTAATTTTTATTTAAAATTGTGATGTTAACACTATTTTTAAATGCTCGTATACTTTATTGGTTTTATTTTATATAATTTAATATATGTTTATGATTTTATGTTTAAGAGTTTTTAATTTTGTTATTTGTTTAGCATTTATTTTACTTTCAAAACACTTTAAGTCTAAGTAAAATTTTAAAATTAGGCTTTTTAACGATTATTTATTTTTTCATGACTAGATTTTTTTAATAAAATTTTTGTGGATTTAATTAAGAACAGAAAAAGGAATTTTAACCAAACCAGATTGTGAAATTGCCACAAATCAATTTTTTTAATTGTATCTCTATTTATTTATGAATCTGATTATCTTATTTCTCTAAATAAGTCTTTTTAAATTTTGAATATTATTATTTGCTTATTGATTTTTTAATTCTTTTTACATTTTGAATTTGTTTCAATACTGAAGATTTTAACTTTATTTTTGATTTGATATTATTTTTCATTTTTGTACAAAAAAAAATGTATTTTTAATTTTAAAATCAATTAAAAATTTTAATTTAATTAAAAAAAAAACAGTTTTATTTTTTAAGCAAATAATGTAATTTTTTTTCCATGTGGGAAGGGAGAAGAAGTTTTTAGCTCTCTTTAATTACACTAAAGCTTAAAAATTTTCAAACAAATTCACTGAATTGAATTAGTTTTGTGTTAACTAGTTTTTAGAAAACAAAGAGCTTATTTAATTTAAAAAAAATTTATATGGCTATTTTTAAACCTAAGAGCATAGTTATTCTTTTGGTTTGTAAGAATTTTTTATGAATCAAATCTTTTATGAATCAACGCATAATATGCTAAATTTTTTCACTCAGTTTTTTAAGTTAGTTCCTGAGAATGAACTTTTTTTTTACTTGTTCCCAATAATACATATTTTCCTGCATGTCTTTATAAATGCAGTTAAAGTGTAAATTTACAGTATTTGTAAAAATAGGGATTACATTTTACGTCTTGTAGTATCTCAGAACACAGTTAATCTTTTGGTTTGCAAAATTTGAAGTCATTTTTGAATCAGCGAAAGATAAACAAATACAAAAAATTAATTTTTATATTTTTTTATTTTGTCCCCAAATAAGCACATTTTTTGCATGTCCACAAAAATACAAATCTGCGTGTCTTTATAATAAAATTAAAAAAAGGAATAACAATATTTGTAAAAATATAAATTATATGTGATGTTTTGTCATATCACAAAGCGCAGTGAACCTATTGGTTTGCAAGAATTAAAATCATTTTTAAATCAGCGCTATAGCAATTCTTTTAAACCAAACTTGTTTTTTAGTTTGCCCCCGAAAATACACATTTTTTTACTAGTCCCTGAAAATACATAAATTTTTGCATGTCTTTATAATAAGAAAAAAAAATTGCAGTATTTGAAAGTATTGCAGTATTTGAAAGTATTTGCAGTATTAAGAAAAAAAAATTGAGTATTTGTAAAAATATAAATTAAATACTACGTCTTGTCATGTCACAGAGCGCAGTGAATCTATTGGTTTGCAAGAATTAAAGTCATTTTTAAATTAGCGCTATAGTAATTTTTTAAACTAAACTTGTTTTTTAGTTTGTCCCCGAAAATGTACATTTTTTTACTGGTCACCGAAAATACATATTTTTTTGCATGTCTTTATAATAAAATTTAAGAAAAAAAATTTGCAGTATTTGTAAAAATATAAATTATATACTACGTCTTGTCATGTCACAGAGCGCAGTGAATCTATTGGTTTACAAGAATTAAAGTCATTTTTAAATTAGCGCTGGAGTAATTTTTTAAACTAAACTCCATAAAGTCCTTTTTTTAAACTAAACTCCATAAAGTCCTTGTTTTTTAGTTTGTCCCCAAAAATGCACACTTTTTTACTGGTCCCTGAAAATACATATTTTTTTTGCATATCTTTTTAAGGAAATAAAGTATAAAATCTCAGAAGTAATAACATTTTTTATGGAAAGTTTGTGTATCTATGCCTTCTCACTTTTATTTAAAAAATAAATAGTTCTAAGTTATGCGTTCCAGTCAAATGATTAGTTATAAGACTTTTTATTTTTTATTTCTACATTGATTCTAAGAAAGCATTGTGATAGCAAGTTATAATTGGACGTATTTTTGATGGTGTAAAAGAAATTTTTGCCTCTGGTATATTTAATTGTAGACTTTTTTTTCAATTTTGCTCAGAACTGTTAGTCAAATTTGTTATTTATTCAAGTGTTACAATTAAGTAACACTAGAAAAACTTGTTGAAAAAAATATGAGATAAGATAATTTTTTAATATAATTTATGTGTCTACCTTTGTTGTCAATTTTTTATGGAGTTAAACCTAATTTTTGAAGAGCAGCCTTAGGTACTAGGTACAATAGCTTGTGATTTTAGGTACAATATAAAAATTTATTGTACCTAGAGCCACAAATTTTTAGACGCTATGACGGAGTTCTATTTCAATATTTTATAATTATATTAATACAAATTACAGGGTTTATGCGAAATATAAAACATTTTTTAAGAAAATATAAAACATTTTTTAAGAAAATATAAAACATTTTTTAAGAAAATATAAAACATTTTTTAAGAAAATATAAAACATCTTTTAAGAAAATATAAAACATTTTTTAAGAAAATATAAAACATTTTTTAAGAAAATATAAAACATTTTTAAAGAAAATATACAACAAATTTTATGCTAATATAAAACATTTAATTAGTTAATTAAATGTTTAATATTTTAACATAAAATATTCAATTACGTAATTACTCTATACTATGGAATTTATGTGGTTTATTCACAACAAAGAAAGAGATTTGTAAAAATATATTATTCAAGCTTTATTTTGTTGTTTTAATCAATAAATGGATAACAAGAGACAAACAAAAAAAAGAACACTTATTACAAAGGATATTGTAAAAACAATAAGAAAGTCAATTTTTAAAGAAATGAAGTTAAAAGAAATTGCGGAAGAAGTTGAAATATCAGTTTCTGCAACACGTTCTATTTCTGATAAAATCTGTAAAGGACTTAGTGATGATGAAATCGCATCAGTAAAAAAAGGAAGGCGCAGCTCTTATGACGAGACACTTAAATCTGAAATTCGAATGTTAATTGAGCATGATCCATCTCATACGTTAGCATCATTGAGAAACATTCTCGTTGAAAGGAATATTAATGCATCTATACCAACAATATCTAAATATTTGAAATCGATGGAGTTCACTAGAAAACGACTTACATTAGTACCAAAAGAAAGGAACTCGCCGCAAAACATTGATTTAAGACAAAGTTTTTGTAGGACTATTAATTCGATTCCTGACAATAACTTAGTGTTTCTAGATGAAACAGGCTTTAATTTACATACTTCTAAACAGTATGGTTATTCTATAAAGAATACAAAATGTTTTGTTACAGTGCCAGCAAATCGTGGAAAGAATGTAAGTCTCATGGCCGCTATAACAGTTAATGGTATTTTAAGCTTTAAGATAGTGCCTATAATGGCAATCCCTTTTGCGATTTTATAACCAACAATTCAACAATTTAAGACCGTATTTCCAAACGTATCCCCATTCTGTACTAGTATTGGATAATTGTGCATTTCACCGTAGAAGAGATGTAATCAATTTGCTCAGCCAATCCAGTGTTTCAGTTTACTTTTTGCCACCTTATTCACCACAATTGAACCCGATTGAGGAATACTATAGTTGTCTTAAAGCTAATTATACTTCTATAAGGCCGTTTCCAAAAACTAGCAATGAAGTTAAGGCTACTTTAAATTCGCTTATACCGACAATTGGCGTTGATTTTTGTGGTTGGTATTACAATATGAGAAGATGGGTTTTGAAAGGCATAGCAAGACAAAAATTTTACTAAAGTGGATACTTTGCTTTTTATATTATATCTTTAAGTATAATGAGTTATAATTATATAAAAAATAATCTTTATTCTTTAGAAATTTATGAATAACTTTATGTATCATAATTGCACTATTGATTCAACTACATTAAATTAATTGCACTATTGATTCAATTGCACTATTGATTCAACTATGTTTTATATTTTCTTCAAAAATGTTTTATATTTTCTTAAAAAATGTTTTATATTTTCTTTAAAAATGTTTTATATTTTCTTAAAAAATGTTTTATATTTTCTTAAAAAATGTTTTATATTTTCTTAAAAAATGTTTTATATTTTCTTAAAAAATGTTTTATATTTTCTTAAAAAATGTTTTATATTTTCTTAAAAAATGTTTTATATTTCGCATAAACCCTGTAATTAACATAGAGATGTGATCATATCAGTTTCACTATTTTTAGACAAGCCTTTAAGAGTTTTCAAGAGTTTAGACATTGAATAAATCTGTTTAAAAATCCTTGTGCAAAGTTTTTAAAACCCTCATCCAAATTTAAAAGATAGATTTAGGTTTGTAAAAACTTATTTTTTTTTAATGGATTGCTTATTTAATTTGATAAAAGTTCATAAATGGCATCCTTGTTATGACTTGTTTTGTATTAACTAAATTAGGCAAACTTTAATTTATCTTTAAAAATAAAGCCGATCTTGATACCAAAACAAGTAAAAACAGGTGCTCTAACTACTGAGCTTTAACGGGAAATTTTCTATAACTGGAGTGGCTATAAAAGTGTCAAGAAAATAAAAAAAGCTAACTTTTTTATAACTTAATTCTTATTACTTTGGTTTGCAAAATGTAAGTCATTTTTAAATTGACGCTAAAAATACTAAATTTTTCAAATTAATTTTGTTTTACCAGTTTGCCCCCGAAAATGCACATTTTTGTGCATGTCCCCGAAAAAACACATTTTATTGTATGTCACCGTAAATGACCATTTTATGTTTAAAAAATTTATAGGAACCAATTTATACAAAAAATTGGTCCCCGTTATAATTATCATTGTGACTAAAATAAAAAACACAAAGTCATTTATAAAAAGAAAATTAATTGCAAAATAAACTGCAATGATTTTTCAAAGACAAAGTTGTTGCAAAAAAAAAGAAAAAAAAAAGATTGAAATGCAAATGCTTTTGAATGAAATTATTAAATCATTTATATATTACTGAAACTATTAAACCATTAGAGCTTTGTTTTTAACTTAAGTAAAATTGAACACATTTGGGCTACAGTGTATTTTGAAAACAAGTATTTAGTTGGTTGTATCTACGGACCAAACGATTGACATAAACAATTTTTGATTTGGTTTTTAAAAAGACTATGCTGATAGAAAAGGATACAAAGACTTACAAATTACAGGGGATTTTACTTTCCCATCGATCATATGGGCAAACGGATGCATCACAAACATTAAAAATGAAAATGGCATCGAACATAACTTTAGTGAAACTCTTAGCAAAACATTTCTGTATCAGCATGTAAATGTTCCAACTTTTGAAATATCAAATAATTCTGCTACTTACACTTGATCTAATCTTCACAACTCAAGCATCTGTGCTATTGATCCAAGATCTGTTCTTGGTAACATAAATAAATGTCATATGGTCATCTTTTTCGATTTCATTATTAAAAATAGAGTTAATAGCATATTACACAGCCACTTAAAGTTTAATTACAAAAAAGATGACACCAAAAAAATCTCTGACTTCATTACAAACGCCGATTAGAAAATGCTATTTGAAACTTTATCGGTTCAGGAAATGTAGGACGAACTATTTTTATTTTATGTAATGAATTATATACTTTATATATTAATTACTTTAATATATTATTCACTTTTTTGGTGGAATTGTTAATTGTTGTTATAACTCTTAAAATGCCTGCATTCTATTACAATAAGAAAACATAAAACAATTTTTTAAGCAGTAAAAACTTTTACAAACATATGCTTGTAACAAGTATAAAACCAAATTTTGAATTTGAGAAGCAATTTTTTTACTGATTAAATTCTGAGAATTTAAAATTTTCAAATCTTCTTCTCAACACAAAATGTGAAAATACTTTAGAAAGACAACTTTTTTAATTTTATTTAAAAACATTTTATTATTCAAGACATGTTTCGACTTTATATAGTCATCATCAGTTAAAATATATTTGTTAAAAATAGTATAAAATATAGTATATAATTGTAAACAAACTTCCTATATATACAAAAAGAATTATTAAAAATTAATTCATCTAAAGATCACCTTCCTGTAGATTTTAAATCATTCGTTGTCTACAAATTTGTTAGTGCAGGATGTAAATCATGTTATATTGGAGGAACCTTTTGCCACCTAAAGACGCGAGTGATTGAACACTACAGAAGGTGATTGAACACTACAGAAGGTGATTGAACACTACAGAAGAAACATAAAATTGATAAAAAACTTCCTATACATACAAAAAGATTTATTAAAAATTATTTTAACAAATATAACGAAAGAACCGGTAAATTATATTAAATGGTAAAAATCATTTTAACATGATTTACTTGTTTATTCATATTGGGCTTTTCCCACCCTATATGAATACATTCTTTAATTTTTAATTCAATGTTGTTATGGTCAAAATCCAAAATCGAAAAGCATTTATCATTATAATTTGTAAAATATTTTTCTTTTGAGTGAAGATGCTTATAAATCAAAATTTTTTATAAGAAGTTTTGCCAATATTTTACATTCTGCACAATATATCAGGATTTACATTCTGCACAATATATCAGGATTTACATTATGCACAATATATCAGGATTTACATTCTGCACAATATATCAGGTTTTACATTCTGCACAATATATCAGGATTTACATTCTGCACAATATATCAAGATTTACATTCTGCACAAGCAAATTTGTAAAAGACAAATGATTTAAAATCTACAGGAAAGTAATTTTTAGATGAGGAAAGTTAGAAACTTTTAACAAAGTGAAAACTTATTTTAATGTAACCGACTTACAATGTCTCTTTATAATTGTGTGTAGTCTTTGCTTTGTTTGCTCAGATATTTGATAAGGGAGTTTGAAATAGTGAGAGTTTGTTAGGTCTTCAGGCAGTGATGGAACAACATAATTATTTTTATTTAAGTAAGAATTGTAGATTTTCTCTATTATCTAAGATGGGAACAACGTTTGAGAATTTTAAAAAGATTGCTAATAAGATAATGGACCAATAATAACCAAGAATTTGTTAATTTTGAAAGTTCTATCAATTAAATATTTTATAAGACTTATTTTATATGAAAATGAGGTAATGCTGTAAAAGTTGGTGTATAATCCAGTAAAGATATTTTTATGAAAAACTGTTGTAATTGTTGAATTGTTCGACTTATACAGAGTTATGTCCAAAAAATATATTTTTGAGTTTTCTTTCGTTTCCATACTAAAAGATATTGAACAAATTTATTTGTTAATGTAATCTAAGAATAAAATTGTGTGGTTTTCTGAGGGGAAAGCAGCAAAAATGTCATCTATATAATGCTTGTAAAACAACAGTTTTTCTCCATTAAAAGATTTGACCAATTTTTCTTCAAAATTACCCATAACAGATAAGCAAGTACAGGTGTTAAAGGAGAACCCATAGCAACGCCATCAATTTGGTCATAAACCTGTCCTTTAAAATAAAAATGCGTTTGTTCTGTTGCGAAAAAAAAGAGTTTCTTAAATTGCTTTTGTTGCTTTTAAGAATTGCATTGTTTTTTATGATAACATCGACAGCAATATCTATTTTTTTTATGTAATGGAATGTTTGTGAATAAACTTGCGATATCAAAAGATACAAGAAAGCTGATAAATAGGTTGGCTTCTTTAACAAAAATGAAAGAATCTTTAGTACAAAATTCAGACATTAATGGAGATAATAAATCTTGTAGAAATCCAAAAAAGCTGAAAAAGGTTTTTACAATAAACTTTTTTCCAAAATGTTTTTTATGAAGCAAATATGATTTTCAAAAACTTTTACATAACTTTGCTTTTGAATTTTTTTAAATTCATATTTTTTTAAAACAAGATAACATAACATATAAACTTTCATTAAATATAGGATAATAATTTTCTTACGCCATCTTTATTAACATCCATAGGTGTTATGAGTTCATCAGCCATTATTTCTATAACTCTTTTATTATGTTCAGGGTGGAGAAATACAACAAACTCACTCATATTGAGAATGTTGTTTCCATCATAATCAGCATTTTTCCAATTTTTTGCTTCTCGCAAAAACTCATTTTTTTCATCAACTGAAAAAAAAAATAATTTGAATGATATACAAAAAGCTTTGAAATTAAATTTTATAACTAAATTCATTAAAAAAAACTCTTTAAAGATTTTAAAGAACAGCACTGTGATTTTTTAATCATAACCCCCTGGTCAGGTTAAATAACCCCTTCGAAAACGATTAATCATTAGTTAATCATTAATGGTGTTTGTTATATTTTTCAAATTTTTATATAAAAAAACAAAAACATTAAAAAAAAGTTTATTGTTTCTGAATTGACATCCAACCAAGAAAACAAGATCATGAACAAGACATATAGACTTGTAATTGTTGGTATATATTGTAATTATAATTATATTGTAATCTATATATTTTACCCATTTAACATTGTTAATTAGGTTGTTAATGCTAAGTACAAAACTTTTAAATTCTGAAAAAAACATGATATAACATAAGCATGATTGGAGTTGACCAATCAAATGGTGGGAAAACATTTCATTATGATAAATTTTATTTATTACATCAATCCAATAAAACGTATCATATTTACACAGAACAATATATCGATGTTAGTTTACTGATTTGTTTAAGAACTTTGAATAAAAAAAAAAAAAAAAAGCTATATTGTTATATTACATTTTCAATGTTTGTTTAAAACTAATAGTATCTATAGATTTAGGGTTGAATTGATAATAATTCTTAGTTACAGAAATTGTTCTACTTTTTAAATCTTTTCATGATGATGGCAGATTGTTAAAACTTTGTCAACTGTTATTTCAGATTTCCAAAACAATTCTTTTCTAGGATCTACTCTATAACAATCAAATTTCTTTAAATCAGTCTCTATACATTAAATGTGTTTATGACAAGTATTATTCTGCCATTTCTAAAACCACATTTTTACTCTAAAACTAACTACTAAGTTGCATTTTGAAATTAAAAACAAGAAAACAATCATAATTAATATAATTAAAAACAAGAAAACGATGATAATTAATATTATTAAAACAACTTAAACACCAAGACAATAAAAAACTAAGCAGTGATTGAACTCTTTTATCTTTTTTTGAATGCAAAATATTGTTTTTTGTCTCTTTAACAAGGTTGTTTAATTGTAACTAAGTTGTTAACGTTAAAAATGTTAATGAAGAATTAGAAATTAGTAACAGATTTCTTCTATACTGTGTAATAGTAGAATATTTTTTTACTGTAAATAGTTCTTATTAAATAAAACAACTTGATGTTAAAATTTAGAATTAGCAAATATCAATAAAAATAATGATTTTAAAACGTGATAATTTTTTTTTTTATTGATGTAATCTTATGAGATGTTTTTTTTTTTACTTTTGCATTTTAGTTAAATAAATAACTTGCTATTAACATTTTAACATTAAAAATATCATAAAGAATGATAAAAAACCAAATGGAACAAGTATAAACCAAAAAAATTTTTGAAATATTTTTAAAGTTTATTAAAGCTTGTTAAAGTTGTTACTTATTTAAAGTCAAAAATTTTTTTTTGGAGAAAAGTGGGGCAAGGGGCAATTTTAACACATTTATCAGGACTACACAAATAGTAAAATTTTTAGAGCTCCAATTTGTCTGAAAACTACTGAAAAATCTATTAAATGCTATTAAAAAGCGGGGCATATGACTCAACCCCTCTCTGGTGTCTTGGGCCCTGGATACAACTTGAGTATGCATGTTCATCAGCAGTACAGAAATTGCAAAAGATTCTAACTAGTCTGGAAGGTAGTGAAAAATCAATTGCTACAAAAAGTGTGAATTGTGCCCAGTTATCCATAAATGCAAATTTGTATACTTGCAAATCAAAATCCTAATGTTTTCTGAAAGATCAATGAATGATGTGTAACTTTTTTATTACTATTATCTGGTGTCCTTATTAGTGTTGATATCTAGTGTCTTTTTTAGTGTTGGTATCTGGTGTCCTTCTTAGTGTTGATATCTAGTTTTGATATCTGGTGTCCCTCTTAGTGTTGATAACTGGTGTCTTTCTTGGTCTAACTTCTTGGTCTAGCTGATAAATCTTCTATCTGAATACATCTTCTATTTAAATACATTTTCATCATCTTTTCTTATTTTAAGAAATTTTAGACAATCCATTAAGTACATTACTGATCTCACCAGACTAATGTTTACATTAGTAAAGCCTCTACTGATTGGTGTTAAGAAAGTGGTTATATTCCTCATTGTAGTATACAAGTCCTCAATCTATCCATGATGTAGTAGCTATGGTTTCAGTTGCTTTTAAATTAACATTCTTTTTAATCGGGACACACCAGCTTTATAGAAGAACAGCATTGCTCTGAATGATGATATTCAAATTTGTAACTTTACTTATTTAATCTTTTTTTAATTTTTTTGATAAATCAGAGTGTGTCCATTCTCAATGTTTGAGAAATCAAAGTATTTATTCTCTATGTTAAAGTCTTGTTACCAAATTTTTGGTAAGGTACATATAGCCATTAGTAATTTTTTAGAACACTGGCCATTAGTAATTTTTTAGAAAGATTATTGTAAAGATCAACCAAAAATTAAAACAGTGACGCCAACTAATATAAAATAAAATAGAATGTACAACTAATAATAAATATTAACAAAAAATAATAAAAAAGGTTCTATAAGCTTAAATGTATTTTTGTTAAATTTAATTACTCAAAAGTCAAAATGATCATTTAGATAAAATTTCATAAACTTTTACAAAAAAAAATTTGTGTAAGGAATAATGGACAAAATTATTATTGGATCAGGCTTGGACAGGAATAGTGTATAATTGCACGCTGTAACTAACCACACTTATAATATTTTTTCTTAACAATTTGACCACGGCGGTTTTAATGTTTTAAAAATTTAAATGCAAAATAATTATTACATTAGGTATAACCTTTAATTCAATTTGACCACAGCAGTTTTGATGTTTTAACAAGTTGATTGCTATAAAAAAAATTGTTATGTTATATATGTAATCGTTGATCTTTCCTAAAGTTTTTAGTTAACGCAAAGGCTTTAAATAAAATAAAAAAATAATTATAGTGATAGTTAAAAATATAAGTATTTTGTGTAAACTAACAAATTGTTTAGTTTTTTTTTTATGTAGGCATGTTTTTTTTATGATAAATTTAAATATAATTCATTTGAAACTATTTTTACATGTCTTTCTAAAAATCTTTTGAAAGATAATTTTGAAGTTACTTTAAATTATTAATAACTTCAATTGAATCTTTTTTTTAAATAAAGTTTTAAGTAATTTATTTTAAACGCAATTAAAAACATAAAAAAAGAAATTTTCACTTAAAGTTTGAGTTTTAATTTAGTGCATACATATTTTCTTTTTTGTAAAGAATTGTTTTCTTTTTTCATTATATTCTTTTAATTTTCTTTCTAGTTTAACTAGCATTTCATTTTCATCAGCGTGTTTCTAAAATGTTTAAAAATTGTCTGAACAGTCAACAATTAATAAAAATTGTCTGAACAGTCAACAAATAATAAAATCATCTACATAGTCAGCAATAGCACTCAATCGCACGCCATTCCTGTTCAGGCCTGCTGGATACTATAATAGGGGAATACAAAAAAATTGACTTAAATTAACTTTATATTTAATTTATATTTTTAATCTTTTTAATGCAAATTTTTAATATTTATTTAATTAACATAAATAAACAATAAATTGAAATTGTACATTCTGTTTTAAACTTTTCTTTTTTCTAAAATAGTGCAAAAAAACAACTAATTTTGAAACTTGAATTTACAATTAGTAATACACATAAGATATCAGTGCAGTGTGTAGATTAGGTATTCAAAAAAATAAAATTTTCAAAATGTGAATACACAAGAAGCCTAATTTGAGACAAATATCAAAAAAATACAATTATAAAAAAAAAAATTCAAAAAATATTACCATTTAACTTGTGCTCAAGCAGCAAAAAAAAAAAATGCTCCAAAAATTCTCCAAATTATTCCTAATTTATTTGGCTTTGAGAATCCAAATAAATCCAAATTATTTTTTTAGATTGTTGTTTAAATAAAAAAAAATATTTTTATGCAAATACACAAAAAAATACTTTTAAAAAAATACTAATTTCTTTTTTTTTTTAGATAAATTATGCAAAATATTGACATTTACCCTGCGCTCAAAGCCAAATAATTTAGGAACAATTCGGGATATTTTGCAGCAAGTTAAAAATCAATATTTTTGGAATTTTTTTTTTGAAATAACATTTTTTTTTATTTGCCCCAACTTTGGCTTCTTGTGTGTTTTAATTCATGTTTTTAAAATTTTTTTTTTGAACACTCCCGGTCTAGATTAGCAGTACACATGAGATAGTGTGTAGAACATAAATTCTAAAAAAGAAACAAGAGATTTAGTATTCTAAGAAAGGGCTTTATTAGACAATAACTTTTTTGATCAATTTTATGCAAGATTTAATTGCAATTCTTTAGGAATCTGAGATTCATTGAGGAAATTACTAACTTAAATTAATCTCACTGATTAATTTAAGTTTTTTATTTTTTGGGAGACTGAGATTATTTGAGTAAACAACCAACTTAAATTAATCTCACAATGAGCAAGTATATCTGGTAATATTTGCATTAAGTATAACATAACAATAAAAAAATACTTTAAAATTACTTTTTGATTACAAATATTAAAAATATTTTAAATAGCATATTTAAATACTATCAAAAAGTTGTTTTTACAATATTTGATACAACAATTATAAGTTTAAGTAATAAAAAAATACAAATCATAAGCACTAAAAAGACACACCAATACACAACATATGCCATGTGTCAAGTATTAAAACTATTGATAAAATTAGCCTCTCTAAGAGCTTCCACAAAGTTCTGGAAACATAACTATTAAACTGAGTTTTAAAGCTGTCCTTTACAGCAAAATTGTTTTGGTACAAAAAAATGAAGCAATAGAACATTTTTGCGGAAAAAAAATGTAACATATTATTGAAACTAATTTTTATGTATTTCTTTACATTTATTTATCTCCCTGAGACCAAGGAGACCCTAACAGTCGGAAGAATTATTTTTTTAATGTGTTTTTGCAACTGCCAACCCTTTAACTCCATAACAAAAACTTTGACAAACATTGCTGCTGTGCAGAGAGTTAAATGCTGTAGTACCAGGAATAAGGATAGGACTAGAAACCTAAAGCTTACAATTTTTATTGTTTTCATCATACATAGAGCAAGTACCTAAAAACAACACTATTACACTAAATGATAGGAATGAAACAAAAGCAACATTTTATTGGAAACAAATTACTGGTAGATATGACTGCAACATTTTATTTGAAACAAACTACTGGTAGAAGTGACTGCAATGTAGCAATAGAAACAAAATACTGGTAAAAAATGACTGCAACATATTATTGGAAATAAGTTACAAAAAGAAACTACTTCTGATATTACTGGAATGATTGGGAACAAATTACTATTCTACTTTCCTTTGACTTAAATTTACTTAATATTTATTTAATATTAAAATTTATTTAATATTTATTCTTGATAATTATTATATTTTAGATAATTTTGTTCTGTATTTTAAAGCAATTATTAGGTAATTTGTCATATAGTATTTTGATTTTATAGTAGTAATTAAAATCATTTGTTGATTTTACTTAAATGCAGCACACATAAAAAGAAGAAACTATTTACAAAAAAGTAAAAAACAGAGGCGTTTTAAAATTAATCTCATAGAGAAAGCAGAAATGTAGAAATGACTTCAAAATTTTATTCCCTTTTATTAAAAATCTATGAAAACAGAGAAAAATCTACACAGGCAGAGAATTTTTAGGAACAATCTAGAAAGATAGAAAAAGCAGAGAATTTTTAAGAAAAATCTAGAAAGACAGAGAAAGCAGAGAACTTTTATGAAAAATCTAGAAAGACAGAGAAAACAGTAAGTTTATTGAACAGTTCCCCAACATTATACACTATTTATTATTAAATAAAATTTTTGACAAACATTTTATCAAACTAATCAGGTGTAAACATATTCAAAAAACATATTTAGGTGTAAACATATTCAAAAAACATATTTAGGTGTAAACCAAAAACATACTTTAGTAATAATAAAAACTTACTTGCTTGGTCAGAATTATTTAAAGAATTCAAGTCAAGATCCATTAGTTGAGACTTATATTCAATCCAAGATACAAATTTGTCTTTATTAAGATCAACTCTCTCAAATATTTTTTCACTGTTGCTTTTTGCTTCATTAAAATGCTCTGTTATTCTAAAAACAATAACAAAATTTTGAAGTTGTTTTTCTTTTTTATTTAGGTTAATATGTAAGGGTGACCATGACTTTGTGAGAAAAATACTAATAAGAGAATAACATTTATTAAATAAAAAAATTAATTTCTAACAAAATAATTTGACACTATCAACTATAACGCAAACCCATGATATTGATGCAAACTATAATGTTATAAATTATAACAGTTTCCTTAATGTTCAACAATATTTTTATATACTAGTTTTGGTCTGAATGATAAAACCAACATTGGTAACACTTGGTAACATTAAATTTCTTAGCTGAAATAAGAAATACTAAAATATTGCAATGTATTGAACATAAAAGCTTATATTGCAATGTATTGCAACATAAAAACATATATTATAATGTATTGCAACATAGACACTTATTAGGTTTGGAGAACTCAATTTTCTCAACATTGTTAAAAACAGGAATTGTTTCAATGTTCCCTTACTTATATGGAGATTGTCAGGGAACCACAAAAATGTTACATAGCATTACAGTGATAAAGTTATTTTTATTGGACTAATTAAGAACCCAATTATACCACATGGAGACTGCGAGAGAACCACAAAAGTGTAGCATCACAGTGGTATCCAGTATATATATAAACAAAAAAAAATTTCACGCCATAATGACTTCACCCATATTATAATTACTCATTTGAACACATTCTATTGAAATTAAAATTATTTTACTTTTCCACAGTGATATACAAAAAAAAAGTGTAACACTAATGCTCGGTCATTTCAAACAACACAATATTAGAAAAAAATTTTCAAAAATTAATGTGCTGCACTTTAATACCAACAGACAAGCTGTACCAATATTTTGTTACTTTTGTATACTTAGAGTAACCACTGGTGGAAAAAATTGTGTGTTAAAAGTTATTTTAGCACTTGCAGCAGCCTGTTAAAATATCACTTTTTTAAAAAAATACGATAAATTACATTCACTTTGTTGACATAGAAAGTAGCGCAGGCAGTTAAAATATATTATGAAACTTTTTAGTGGCAGGGTTCTAAATATTGACAATCACCAAAAAGATATAAAGACCTATACTCTATCTTGTAACATAATTTTAACATTTTGAGTGCAATGTTTTTTTAGTTTAAAAGTATACCTAGTAGCGCAAGTTATATTATATTTCAAAAAAATAAAAATAAAAAATAAAAATGCTGAAAGAAGAAGTGTACATACACATGAAACACAAGTACTAATTTCTTTATTTCTGATTTACATAACTCATAATACTGTCATAATCATTATAAGCAAGTTTGTAGTCACAAGCACTTCTACTCTTAATGGATAGAGAAACCCAACACTGACTTGGTCGTGCATGTTAAGTCCATTTTAAATTTAATTTGTTTCTATGCATGAATTTTACATTATTATCTTGGTTTTCATTACAAATCTCAAGCACAAGCACTATGTACCATTCATCATTGTAAAAACATACAATGTATTTTTTCTTTTCTTTCTGTTATTTCACCTCCCCATGGCCAAGAAGGCCACTACAAACGAGGAGGCTACTTAATTGTGGTTATAACCCTCTCTCAACTCTTTAACTCAGAAACACGAACCTTGATGAACAAGGCAGCTGCTCAGAGAAACAAGTTGACAAAATTAAAATCAATATTTTTAAACACATTTTCTAAGTAAGTCTTCAAATTTACTTTACCAGGGCAGTTAGAACATAGATAAAACACGCAGCTTCGACTATCTATATTACAAACACTTTCATCAAATCTTTGTAATTAAATGTTTGTTTTGTTTTTTATTTATTGTGTTTTTTATGTTTTTTTGTCTGTTTATTTTTATTACATGCATAATAATTACATTTACATAACACTTTTTATTTTGATAACTTTATACATAAAAAAAGATCTATTAAGATAATTAGGTAAAGCAGCACACATCAACTTAGCAATTTGATGATAAGAACATACGCAAACTGAGTGACTTTCACTACTCTCAACTGTGATGCACCACTTCGGCCTTAGTTTACAGAACTTGCTAAATCCAACTTTGTGTGTAGGGTATAACTTTTTAAACTCAAGATAAAGTTCCTTTAATCGAAATATTAATGGTTTTTTTTTATTATTTTTTTTACTTTTGCATTATTTATACACACAGAAACATCTTTTTTCCTGGACATTGTCTCGTTAACTCTTCAGAGTCATAAATTTCAATGGCTTTTTGTTTAACAATATCTTCCAAAGGCTGTTCTATTTTAGCCTCAGGTTTAGCAAGCATTCCTTTTTCATTTTTTAACTTTCAAGCTTTTTTAACAAGATGTTATGAAAATGTTTTGCAAGTTTTTTTTAATTGATCAACTATCAGAAGTTGGTGTTAGAAGTTGAATTTTTTCTTCCTTCAAGCTTATTTATTTGTCTAAACCATTACAGTTTACACATTTTTCCGATACCTAATCTTTTGGGTCTATATTCAATGCTGACACTACTAGGTTTGTCATATTTTTTTTAGTGTTTTGCTTTCCATATCCTAATTTTTTGCGCTTACTGATATTTTTGAGTAGAGATATTTTTAATAAAGACACACTCTTATTAAGAACTGTCTTATCAAGGTCTGAAATCTTCTTTAGCAGCTTCATCTTGACTACTTTCTGTAATTTTCAAGTTTCAATTTATCCATACAGTTAGTACAAACTTTTTGAAAAAGCCTATATTTCTAGATTTAAAGCGCTTTAAATCTAGAAATATAGGCTTTTTCATGGTGAAAACATATATCTTCTTTTGGTTCGAAAGTGTATCCTATCCTTTGAATTAAAACTATAATATCAGTATCTTTTAGTCTTATTCTTCCTACCATTCTACATAATGACTTTTTATCACAAGCTTCATTTAAAACTCTTCCCGCAACATTTCTCTGACATTTTTTACTAATCTAAAAATATTAAAATCAAGGGTTAAACTGTAACATTATGATCTAAGAAAAACTTTTTTATATTTTTCTAGTAATAAAATCAGTAAAAATCTTAAGTATAAATGCGATTATAATTGCCTAAAATGCAACCAATAAACTATTTCTACATATAACTATTTCTGCACACACAAACTTTTTAGTTTTTGGTTCTTGTAATATTAAAAACTAAAATAATAAAAACCAGAAAATACTGTGCCGATTTAGATTTTAATACAAACGAAGCAATTGAAATATTTTACACTCAAATGATAACCATGGGAAAATTATATCATTATAATAATATGTATAAAATTAAACAAATACATATTATAAAATCATATCAAATAAATTAAGTTTAGACACTGATCTTATTTTAGGGAAAACTGATTATATTTATTCAGGGAAAATTAAGAATATACACCAAAGTCATAGATCAAAGTCAATGACTTTGGTGTATATAAGATAGAGGTCTTTAGATCTTTTTTGGTGATTGTAAGTGAATATAATTTATTATATTTTTTTAAAAAAGTGATATTTTAACAGGATGCTGCAAGTGCTAAAATAACTTATAGCACATAACTTTTCCGCAGGTGGTTACTCTAAGTACACAAAAAAAAAAAAAAAAATTGGCACAGCTTGTCTGTTGGTTTTGAACTGTAGCACATTAAAGTTTCCAAATTTTTTTCTAATATTGTGTTATTTAGCAACTTTGAGGTACAAGAACTTAAAAATTGTTTAAAATCAGTCAAAAACACCTACAAAAATAGATCATTTGTGTGAAAAACCTTACTGTAAAATATTTTAGGTGATTATCTATTTTACTTACACAGTTATGCTCTGTCAAAAATCAAAAAAATCTACTGTAAGCTCCAGATACTCAAATTTTGCCAATTTTGATCTATATTGATTCAATTATAACTTTTGACCGGTTTGGTCAATCAAGCTGAAATTTTCAGGACTGTTTTTTTCACAAAAGCTGTGGGTGGTCAAAATTTAAAGTAAATTTGAGGCGGTACCCTGGGGCACTTTTGTAAAACTAGTTGATTTCATATGGAATAACACCGCTTTTCTTTTGTTGATTTTATTTAGTTGCGTCAATTTAACGTTAAGCACTATTGTGAAAAGTCAGCAACTGTGAAGGAAAACCTCTACAGATGTTAGCAAAATGAATAATTTTAAGTTAAATATAGTCGACTCCTAAATTATTGTTTTTAATGATAAAAATAATAATATATACTTATAAAAACATTAAAGAACTATCAAAAGTACAAACTGTCACCATTTGGCATTTTTATGCAAACTTGCGGTTTTATACAATAAACAAAACTGCATTTTCCATATCTCCCCCAAAAAATTTTAGTGTGATGCAAAATTTATTTTTTAAATTATTTGAATTGATACCTTATAAATATAAATATAAATATATATATATATATATATATATATATATATATATATATATATATATATATATATATATATATATATATATATATATATATATATATATATATATATATATATATGTATATATATATATATATATATATATATATATATATATATTTTGTTCAATTAATTTTTTCTTTATAACTTAAAACTATGGCAATTTTATTCCATAGAAAAAATCAGGAATAGATGTTAAAACTAAAACAAAAAAAGAATGTCTTTTTGAGGGTCAAACCCAAATGTATTTTAGTACCACTGGAAGGAACGGGTGTCCAAAATACATTTAATACATAAAATATTAAAAAAAGAAAAAAAAAGTTTCTGTTTCAAATGAAGCACCTATTACATAGCAAATTTTCTGTTTATTTTAACTAGTTTAGTGATATTATACATAAAATATTTAAATAACCACCCATTTGGCTAAAACTTGTCTGGACTAATTACAGTATTTTTTATATATTATTAAGAATCTAAAGAGTTTTCATATTATTTACTACACATTTAAATATTTCTATTTTTGTGGGTAAATTTTTTTATGGGCTTTGTCTATATCTATGTCTTTTGTCTTTGTCTATGTCTAAATCTATGCTAAAAATAGCTAATTTGATTTTAATTATCCTATAAAGAGTTTTATAAGTATTTTTAGTTTGCTTACTTGAGTAGTGGTTATAACCCTCTCTCAACCCTATAACTCCAAAACATGAAGACAAACAAAGCTGCTGAGGAGAGGTTTATTGCTTTACCACTTCAAAAATTACATTTACATATTAGCACTAATGTTCTTTTTAAATATTTGAAAACATTAAATTACATTTAGATATATGCACTAATGTTCTTTTTAAATATCTGAAAACATTAAATATTTGAAAAGAGAAAACGACTTTCTGGTAACAACTGTTAAAGGTAAAATAAAAAATAATGCGGTAGTGGTGTAGTGGTAGAGCGCTCGCTTCATAAACGAGTGGTTCCGAGTTCGACCCCACCACGTCCCTGGTAGTACCGCGCTCAACTCGTTTCTCTGCGCAGCGGCCTTGTTCGTCAAGGTTCATGTTTCGGAGTTATAGAGTTGAGAGAGGGTTATAGCCACAAACAAGTAGCCTCCTCGTCTGTAGTGGCCTTCTCGGCCTTGAGGAGGTGAATTAAAATCAAAAAAAAAAAAAAAAAAATTACCAAAATCTGGAGATAAAGTCATTGTAGGGAGATTCCATGTGAAAACATCCAGGGCATGCAACCCTAAGTCTCAGATTTTGCTGATTTTTAAACCACTTAAAGATTTTAGTAAATTATGAACATCCTGAAAATTTTATTGTCTAATTTCAATCGGTTCCTAAGATATAGCTATTTTAAGTTTGCCTCCAACCAACAAAAATCCGCCATTTTTAAAAATGGTTTTGGTCCTAGTTTCTGTTATATGTGTGTTGGAAAGCTGAAAATTTCTACATTTACATATTTTGGGCCAACGAATCCAATGAAACAACTTAAAATATTTCAAAACAAGCATAACACCTAAAATTTACGACAATTTTACTGGGGCGAGTTCGATCACAAAAATGCCGATGTAGCTCGATTTTTTTTTTTTTTTTTAGAAGTTGTCCTGAATAGTTAAGCTATAGTTACTACAAAGAATTGGAGAGTGGTCTTTTCTAAAACAGAAATAAAAATATGGTCAAATCTACTTAAATTTATTGCTTAAAAAACAGGTATTTTGATAAATTAAACTATACAAAAAGATGTGATAACTAGACAGTTCTGAAGCTGAAACAGTTTTGGCTATATCGAAATGTTCTTTTAGATGTTGATGAATTGCTGTTTCTATTTTTTTAGTAGTTTTATGATTTAGAAATGTTTATAAGGTTGTAAAATTAAAGTTAGAATGCTTACTAATTAAGTTTAAATTTCTAATCCTAAACAACCTTGACCCCATGAACACATTGAATGAATCATAGATTTTTCTTGCATCTTTTTTAGAAATAATAATAGTATATTGATAAAATGGAATCTAGTGGGTTTGGAAAAGTTTTAAAAGATGAATGTCACAAAACATGTTTTGTTCGAAAACAAGGATTAAAAGATTTTTGTAATCTAGAAAAGGACTTTCAAGATACTTATATTTGGAGGTCTGGTTTGCTTGAGACTACATCATTGAACTCGGAACCTCTCGCTTATGAAGCGAGCGGTCTACCACTACACAACTACCGCATATATATATATAATTATTTATTATATATTAACTTATATATATATTATATAAATTAATATATTATAATATAATATATATATATATATATATATATATTATATAAACTAATATAATATAATATTATATATATATATATATATATATATATATATATATATATATATATATATATATATATATATATATATATATATATATATATATATATATATATATAAATAAATTTAGAAGCAGGGTATGTTTATTTAAAATTAATGATATTATTTTAGGTCAAAACCATATCTCTTGAAATGGCCTAATAACCTTAAAATCCAAATCTTGAAATGGCCTAATAACCTTAAAATCCAAAATAACCTTAAATCCAAAAATGTAAACCAAGATGGAAATTTTGTCGCTCATGTATTCAGTTTTTGTCAAATCGCGATGAAGTTTCTGATAATGAAATGGTTAGTGAAATTGATGGCGATGTATTATTTGTTAAAGATTAATCTTGTAATAAACAACAGTTAGACAACTCTTTAATATCAATTGGAGTCTCGCCAATTAAAGTTCATGGTGTCGCAAAGCATCAACGAGTTGTAACAGCAAAAAGAAAATTAGTCAAAGCCTACACAAAAATGGGAGAAGGTGTAGCAAGTGCTTATGGAGTAAATATAAGTAACTTAAGTGTAGCCTCGACTTTTTCCAGTCAATCTATGGATAAAAAAAAAGCGAATGATCTTGATCATTTGACAACTTTAATGAAAGAAAAAATGAAAGTTGAACCATTTAAAAAAAAATTCAAATATTAACACTTACACCTGAATCTTGGTCTAGAAAATACGCTTCAGAATATTTTGAAGTTTCTGAACATCTTATACGACATGCTAGGAAACTTAAAAGTGAAAATGGAATTCTTGCTATACCTGATAAGAAAATAGGCCAAAAAATACCTGACTTTCTTACAGCTTTGGTTCAAGATTTTTTTCAACAAGATGAACATTCTAGAATTATGCCTGGTAAAAAAGATTGTGTTAAAGTTAAAAGTGGTCCGACACAACAAAAAAGATTATTATTGTGCAACCTTCATGAGCTTTATATTGATTTTAAAAGTAAATACCCTAATTATAAAATAGGATTTTCAAAGTTTTGTAGTTTGCGTCCAAAATGGTGTATTAGTGTGGGACCAAATGGTACACACTGTGTATGTGTTTGTATTTACCATCAAAACTCAATATTGCTTGTAAATCTGTCCAATGGAATGTTACATACAAAGATTTAATGTCAAAATTAGTATGTGATACAAGCAATAATGAATACATGGTTCATAGATGTGCCAAATGTTCAGGTTATGATAACTTAAAGGCATTTTTAGATGAGGAATTAATTGAGATTGACGAAGAAGAAGAAATTAAATTCAACCAATGGCAAAGTACTGATAGATCAAAATTAATTACTCAATCAGTTAACTTATTTGAATATAAAGAACTAGTTGTTTCTCACATTAATCATCTAACTTCACATTCATATATTGCTAAATGCCAAACTCGCTATTTGAAAGAACTAAAAAATAATTTAGGTTACAATGAATGTATTATACAGGCAGATTTTGCAGAGAACTATCAATTTGTTATACAGGATGAAATACCAAGTTATCATTGGAATAAACAACAATGTACACATCATCCTGTTGTTATATATTTTAAGGAATTTTCTAAAACAAATATTCAGCATAAGTCATTCTGTTTTTTAAGTGATGACAATGATCATGATACATGCTTTGTGTATGAATTTCAAAAGAAAATTGTAGAGTACATTAAGGAATATTTAGTTAATATCAATAAAATTTATTATTTTTCTGATGGATGTTCTGCTCATTATAAAAACTATAAAAACTTTATAAATCTATGCCACCATAAGGAAGATTTTGAGATTACAGCTGAATGAGTATTTTTTGCAACCAGCCATGGAAAATCCACTTGTGATGGCATAAGTGGTATCGTTAAAAGAATAACAGCAAGAGCAAGTTTGCAAAGGGCATTGGAAAACCAAATATTAACAGTTGATGATATGCTTGAATTTTGCATCACCAATATAAACAAAATCATATTTTATAAAATTTCCAAAGAAACAGTTAATGCAAGGAGACAGCAACTAAAGGAGCAATTTGAAACAGGAAAAACTGTTCCAGGTACCAGAAGTTATCATCATTACATACCTATTTCAAAATTTGAAATTAGTTTTAAAAGAACAAGCAAACATCAATGTGTTGACAGATTTATACTGTCAAAAGCAGTAATGTCTGATGTTGTTATTGTACCAAATCTAAATGATTTTGTTGCATGCAAGTACGATTCCTTTTGGTGGATAGGCATGGTTACAGAGATAGATATTATTATAAATGATATTCAAATTAAGTTTATGCACCCTCACGGCCCTTCTCAAAACTTTATTTGGCCACAGAGAGATGATATCTGTTGGGTACCATTGTCGAGTTTGATTGCAGTAATCAAAGTCCCAACAACAAAATCAGGGCGAACATATAACATTGATGTGAATGATTATAACACAATAACTGATAAATTTTTATTTTTTTGAGTTTTTAATTTTTAAATTTTGTATATTACTTTTGTTTCTTGAACTTCTTTCCGAGTGCTCTATTTGTTTTGGAGTCTTTGTTTTTTAAGTTTATTAAATGAAGTTTGATAAATATGAAACTAATGTTTTATAAGTAATAAATTTAAGTATATTTGAAGATGTTTTTATTTCTGATTTAAGACCGCAATCTGATTCTTTGTAATAACTCCAACTAAACTATTTAATACAACTTCTGAAAAAAAAACTAAATTTGCAATATACATCTGCATTTATATAATTCTCCCCCTTGAAACTAAACATTTTCAAGATCAGATTCTAAAAAATTACAAAGAAAACAGAAACAGCTAGTCAACAACAACTAAAAGAACAGTTTGATGTAGCCTAAACTGTTTCAGTTGCAAAACTGTCAAATTACCACATTTTTTTTCTTGTTTAATTTGTCATAATACCTGTTTTTTAAGCAATAAATTTAAGTAGATTTGACCATATTTTTATTTCTGTTTTAGAAAAGACCACTCTCCAATTCTTTGTAGTAACTATAGCTTAACTATTCAGGACAACTTCTAAAAAAAAAAAAAAAAAAAATCGAGCTACATCGGCATTTTTGTGATCGAACTCGCCCCAGTAAAATTGTGGTAAACATTCAAATTTTAGGTGTTATGCTTGTTTTGAAATATTTTAAGTTGTTTCATTGGATTCGTTGGCCCAAAATATGTAAATGTACAAATTTTCAGCTTTCCAACACACATATAACAGAAACTAGGACCAAAACCATTTTTAAAAATGGCGGATTTTTGTTAGTTGGAGGCAAACTTAAAATAGCTATATCTTAGGAACCGATTGAAATTAGACGATAAAATTTTCAGGATGTTCATAATTTACTAAAATCTTTAAGTGGTTTAAAAATCAGCAAAATCTGAGACTTATGGTTGCATTTTCAAAAAAAATTGGATGTTTTCACATGGAATCTCCCTGTAAGAAATCAAAATACATTCCTAGTATTATCATTTAGACCAGTAGCTTCAATCATCTTTTAGGGCAATAGTTTCAATAATCTTTTAGAACAATATTTTGAATCATAATTGGGACTTTTAGACCATTAGTTTCAATTATCTAGTAGACTTTTAGAACAATAGGAACATATTATTATAAATTGTCAAAATTTGTAAGCAAAATTCAGTCTCTTTTAGCGTCCATTTTAGCTGACCTATTTATGAATTATCATAAACAGATTTGGTTAAAAAACAATAAATACAAAAAAGTAGTTTTTTACAAAAAAAAAATTGATACATATTTGTAAAAGAATAAGTTGTTTCTTTCACAATGATGATAATGCACCACAATTTATCTTATAAAAGACACCTTATAAATAACACCTTATAAATGGGGTAAAATAACAAAGTTGAGGAAATAGAATCAAAACTGATTGAGAATTCATAAAAAATGGAGGACTTGTTGGAAAAATATATTTTTTGGTTATAGGAGAGTATAATTATTTAATATCTAAATAACATTGTGGACTGGGTTCCAATAACTGTATTGGGCTTTAAAATTTTATCAATTACTAATTTGACAAATTAGTGCTTGATAAACATTTTAAGTTAAAACATATTTTATATGACTTGTCATATATTGATATTGATATAAATTTAAAAGTGTAAATAATTTGGGGTCTGATACCTAATAATTTCTGATTAAAAACTTAGAACTTAAAAACTAATATTTGTTCAAATTTGAATTTTAAATAATATTGATATGATGAAATTATTATTAAAACTTTTTAAAGATTGATATATCAAGATATATTTGAAGATAAAAAGTAAATACAGTCAAAAAATTTAATAACTTCGTAACAAATAATAAATAAGTTTTTAAAACATCATCAAAATAACTCTTTTAATAAAATAAGCGCTCATGAGATCAGCTTATGTACTTATTGAACCACAATTTTGATATAACTTTAGAGGATACAAATGAAAAACTCAATTTGGACACTATGATCAGATCTCTTTAAAAGACAACCCGTCAAATTTGTAATTTGTTTAAGGTGTAACATCATACAAGAATGAAGAATTAAATAGTTTTGTAAATATTTTATTGTTTTTTTAAATTATTATTCGGATTCATTTCCAACAAGGCTGCAAGCAACAACTATTAGGTTTGGAGTTACTAGGAAAAAAAGAAAGCATGCAGTAATAGATACAGTAAACAAATGAGATTTAACTGAATGACAAACGAGAAATGAGTTTTAGTTAATGGAACTAGAGATGAGAACTCCTTTGAGCAGCAACCATGATAGTATTTGTAAAAAAGAGAAAGAGATGCAACTTTACAACATTGAGAAAAAGGCTCAAGGTTAGTATATAGAGCGGATCTAACTACATTTACAAATCATTTTTGAACCTTATCTAGAAGAGAAAGAGTAACATTAGAAGAACCAGTTCGAATAAGACAACAGCATTTCGTACAAGGACGAATAAGAGATTTGTAGAGGTAGAGAATGGGATCAAGAGTAAAAAAATGGCAAGCACTATAAAGAGAAGCAACCTTAGCCAATGGTAATTTAGCAATCAATTGTATATATGATTTCCATAAAAGGTCAGTAGTAAACGATAATCCGAGATGTAAAGAAGAGAACCCAATGAGAGGGTTAATTTGTTATTGTAGGAATTTGTTAATGTAGGAATGTCAAAAGTACTGAGATAGTTGTTTACATTAAATAACTGAGTTTTGTTAGAGTTAAAATTTACAAACCACTGTGAACCCAATCTGCTACAGAAAAGAGATCAGACTCAAGATTTGCTGTCTGTTCTAAGCAATCAAAAAGAGAAAACTTTTCATCAGCAAAAAGAGCTACTTTAGATGTAAGGTTGACGGAAAGATCATTTATGTAGATAAGAAACAACACAGGTCCAAGGATATCCCAGAATATACTAGAAATGAAGAAGAGTTTTGGCCTTCAAGGATGGCTTTAATAAAGCGGTAAGAAAGAAAGGATTTGGTAATCTCAAAAGTTTTGATAAACTTGATTTGATAATAACAATACCTCTTAGCTATCCTTAGATAAATTTCAAAGACAAAAATCATCATTAAGAATAATTAGTTCAGCTGAGTGAAGGACTCCAGCAGAGTGTGGTTGATTTTGTCCTTGGCACACTCTTGTGCCGATATTACCTCACAATTACACACTTGCCTAAGCCTATAGCATATTTGTAACAAAAGAAATATTATAACATAATTATAAAATTTCTTAATTTTAATCTTATTATGGTAAGAACTTATACAAAGTATTACGCTGATTTAACAACGTGCTGATGTAATAATGTGCTATTTTTGTACATAGGAGTACATAGATCTTTTATAGTAGAAATTCTTTAGAAAAATCTATGACCTTGTGAAACTGTTTTAGATGTTCCCATTTCTAACCTGAGGTGCAATATATAATTAATTGTAGTTTAGTGTGTTCTTTTAATTTAGTTACAACTCGTTCTCTTGCATAAAATATTAGTTTACCAAGGAGTCCTACTTTTTCAACCTAAATCTATATTCTATATGACACTGATATGAATGAGTAACTTATATGCATTTTTATTCAAATTTGTTTTGTAGTTTTTTAACCAGTTCTTTCCATGTAGTTTTTTAACCAGTTCTTTTCCAACTTTAATTCAGATAAAACTCAATCTTATTCGGCCAATCGTTATCGTAATAATTTAGATCTTCCTATATTTATGAATGGTAATGTACTAGATGAGTCATCTACCATTCATCTTCTAGGATTAACTCTTACTTCTGATCTTTCTTTTAAACCGTATATCAAATCCATTGCAAAATTAGCATCTGCTAAGGTTGCATCTCTTTATCGAGCTCGACACTTTCTTACTCCAGATTCTATTCTCTATCTCTATAAATCTCAAATCCGTCCTTGTATGGAATACTGTTGCCACATCTGGGGCGGATCTTCTAATGATGCTCTTTCTCTTTTAGACAAGGTGCAAAAACGAATTGTAAACATAGTTGGACCTGCTCTGGCAGCCAATCTCCAACCTTTGTCACATCGTCGTAATGTTGCTTCTCTTTCTCTTTTCTACAAATACTATAATGGGCACTGCTCTAAAGAGCTAGCGTCCCTTGTGCCATCTACTAAAATTCATTCTCGTGTTACTCGCCATTCAATTAAGTCTCATCCTTTTCTGTGACTGTTCCTAAGTGCTTCAAAAACTCTTATTCTTCTAGTTTTTTTCCTCGAACATCAGTTCTTTGGAATTCGCTTCCTTCATCTTGCTTTCCTGATTTATATAATTTGCAATCTTTTAAGTCATCAGTCAAATTATCTTGCTCTACAGATTTAGTCTTTTCTCTTCCAGTAACTTCCAACTCTTATAGTGGTTGCTTGCAGCCTTGTTGGAAGTGAAGATGTTAAAAAAAAAAAAAAAAAAAAAAAAAAATGTGGCTAAATTCCAATTAACTCTTTTTACATAAAACATCTGTGTTTTTTCTGACTATTGATTGATTGGAAGTTACAAACTCACATAGTATCTGTCTATTTAGCAGTTTTTGTTTTGCAAAGTATAAAATATGCAACTATATATAAAGATAGTTGCATATATATATATATATATATATATATATATATATATATATATATATATATATATATATATATATATATATATATATATATATATATATATATATATATATATATATATTATTTTAAAACATCAAAAATACGATTTCTCTCAACACTTATAATTTTTTTATTATTATAGAAATTTTCGCTGGATTTTAGATACCAGCTTCTTCAGCTTGTAAGCTGACCCTAACCCTGACCCTAACCCTGACGAAGCTGGTATCTAAAATCCAGCTTGTAAGCTGAAGAAGCTGGTATCTAAAATCCAGCGAAAATTTCTATAATAATAAAAAAATTATAAGTGTTGAGAGAAATCGTATTTTTGATGTTTTAAAATAATATATAAATATACTCTCACACAAGATGTTATCCTTTAAATCATATATATATATATATATATATATATATATATATATATATATATATATATATATATATATATATATATATATATATATATATATATATATATATATATATATATATATATATATAATATTTATATATATACAACCCTCAGAATTAGGGTCAACTGCCGACCATAAAGTGTTTGAGGTCAGTAACTATTTGCCAACCTCGTTTCTATGTTTTATAATGAGACCTCTGTATCAAATTTTTTTGCTGACCTTTAAAAGATTGAGGTAAATTGAGAGAAATTATTGCCAACCTTGTTTTTCCTAATTATAAGGGTTGTGTGCGAGTATATATATATATATATATATATATTTATATATATATATATATATATATATATGTATGTATATATATATATATATATTGTGTGTATATATATATATATATATACATATATATATATATACATATATATATATATATATATATATATATATATATATATATATATATATATATATATATATATATATATATATATATATTCATATGATCTTCTAGTTTATTTTCAATTGACTTCCAATCAACCAAAGCACATTGATGCTTTGGTTGATTGGAAGTCAATTGCACTTTGACTATCGATCAATTAGAAGTCACAAACTCACCAGTATCTGCCTATACAGTAGTTTATTTTTAATATTATAGGGTAGTGTATATATATATATATATATATATATATATATATATATATATATATATATATATATATATATATATAATATATATATATATATATAGAAGCGAGAATGAGGTTCCGAAGCATTGATGTGCAAGAAAAGAAACTAGAAGAATAATAGTTTTTAGAGCACAATGGGACAGATACAGTAAAAAGATGTGACTTTGCTGAATGACAAGTGAAGCAAGTATAAGGTTTGCTTGATAAAACAAGAGATAACAGCTCATTTAAGCAGGGACCATGATTTATAGAAATGAGAAAGAGATGTAACCTCACAATGATGAGAGAGAGGCTCAAACTTGACAGATAGAGCAGGTACAACTACATTTGAATTGCATTTTTCTTGTCTAGAAGAATGCATACAATTTTGTTTACAATAAATAACTAAGTTTTGTTGGTGTTAAAATTTACGAGCCACTGCACTTTAATGCCAATCTTGGGAATGCATATAGCTATTTCATACAGATGCTACCACCGCTTTCACATGCTACCTAAACATTCTAAATAATTTTTTATCTTTGAGTTTTCAGGATCTACCATCATGATACCATAAATATTTCTTTGGAGTACCTATAAATATAATAGTTAAAATATATATATATATATATATATATATATATATATATATATATATATATATATATATATATATATTTATCATTATAATGTGTATGTATCAAAATACTGTTTTCAGTTTCTTACAATTTCAATAGGGTTGCAGAGATTAATTGATTTACGCTAGAATAATCTCAAAACTGCATTATTGTCATTAACATGTTATATTACCAGATAATGTCTCATCCACGTGAGACATTATCTGAGTATATAGTATAGCTAAAATTATACTCTTTTTCTGAAGAACTTATTGAGGTATCGCAAAGGCAGTTCTTTGTGTTTCCGCATCAAAATCAGAGTCAGCATCAGTTAAGTCAAAAGTAGCAATTAATTGAACAATTAGTCCATTGTTAACTTGCTTCTCTGCATCTTCACTGTTACATCTACTTATCAAACTAGTTACAGCCTTGCTTATTCCGTTCCACTTATGCATAAGGAACTAAGCTAATTTTCTACTTCCACCCTGATTATGCTTGCTACTGTTGACTGTATTCACAAATACTGCAAGTTGGACAGCAAACTTTGTCATCACCGATGCACCACTAAAACAGTGTGCAATGCAATTTGCTTTCCAGTCAAGGTTTGTTTTGTCCAATATAATAGATATGTCTCTAAATAAATGTTTTAAAAAAAAATTCCTAGAGTAAATTTACACAAATCTATTAACCGCTCTTCAATGATATTGTGTAACAGATTGTAAGAAATGTAACCATCAAATGTTTCTTGGTGTTGCTTCTAAATGATACGAATTACAAGACACATCTGGTTGCACAGAGCTACATCTGTTATTAAGTCAGCTTGTATACTAAAACACCACTTTTTGTTAACTGCACCAAATTTATCACCAAACTTAAGTTTTTGTGATGACTTTCCGCTGGCTGAAAGTTGCCTCAATTGTTGATTAAGTGAAATTTTTTTAATAATATAAAATTTAAAAAAATTATTAAATTTTTCATTATACCCTAACCCTGACAGATCCACTGTTATGAGAAGTTTTAACAAGGCTTGAATGTTTCCTTGTCGTAAATAATGTTGCAAACTGGCAGTAGCATTTTTGATTTGATGCCCACGCTATGGCAGGCATTGCATGATAAGTGTATGAAATGCTTTTATTATGTTTATTAAAACAAAAAAAATTTGGTCCAAACAATTTTAATGCTTTGGTCTAAAAAATGACAATTGGACTTTCCTGCTTTAGAGATAAAAATGTGTTGAATGCTGCATAGTGGGCAACTGATACTTCATTTCTAATAATGTTGTAAAGATAGTGTGCCAGTTGGGTCTAACAGGCATCCAGTCACAAAAATGTTGTTAACATTACCATTAAAACATATTCATACACTACATACAAATTCATATCTCTTCTTGTCAAAGCTGGTTGTACTTGTGAAAAAGATTAAAAAAATGCTTAAGTTGAGATATTGCAAATAGTGAAAAAAACAGAGTAGAATGAAGGTTGACTTGAAACAAGTAAGAAGGGATAAAAAGACTTTCAAACTTGCAGGGATCTAGGAGGCTACACTAAAGCTGCATTTATCAACAGCAAGATTTGAAAAATATAAGCCTAAGGACTGTCACAAATAGAATTCCATTTAGTTTTAGGGCAGTAGTAGGTAGTGTGATGATAGGGTGAATCTGAAGAAGAAGAATGAGATAAAATATTTATAGAGAACATTGCATGGTCTGAGTCCAAGTAAAGGATAACAAGGATAAAAAAAGGGATACTTTTGTCAAGTTTAAAGTTGAGGAGAACTTGATAGAATTCAGATAGAACATGGTACCCTAAGAATAAGCTATGTAATCGCCTCAGTTTTCCTAATTAACCCAATGTTGTAACTAAGGGCTTTTTATATAGCCTTGATAATGCATATCAAATGCAACAATAGGGACACATGGAATGGACACACTGTTAATTCTTTGATATTTTACAGCTCTTAATGGGATAACCCAATGTTGTAACTAAAGATAACCCAATGTTGTAACTAATTCTTTGATATTTTACAGCTCTTAATGGGATAACCCAATGTTGTAACTAAGGGCTTTTTATATAGCCTTGATAATGCATATCAAATGCAACAATAGGGACACATGGAATGGACACACTGTTAATTCTTTGATATTTTACAGCTCTTAATGGGATAACCCTCTGAGAGCTACAACAGAGTTTAGGAAACCATATTACCAGTCAGCCTCAGAATCATTAAATATAAATATAAATAAATAAATAAAAACCCAACTTTTGTGCTAAATACAAGTATTATTTATTCACAGTGTTCTTTTGAAAAATAGACACTCATTTTGGACATATGTGGTTTTTCCATTGTAAACTCATCAACCCATAAATTACATTAGCTTGTAACATTTTAGAGCACTTATTTTTTTAAAGGTAGATGGTAACACTATTGTAATAAAGCCTTATTTTGTACATTCAGAAAATGTTTAGAAGAGTAAATCTTTATATTTTTAATAAAAAAAGGCAACAGAGCTATGCATGCTTGTTTCAGTTTATCAGGCTCTTTGATCATTGATCAAAACATATGGGATGTAACACACATAAAACTAAATATTTCTATTTTTCCATATAATTAAACTTTAACTTTTAATATTTCATAACCTTTAATATTTTAATTTCTCTAGTGTCTTAAATGAACAAACAACCCAGAAGTTTGGCATTGAAACTCTGCAAATTTCAGAAATTTTTCTAGTATCATGTTTATATACAATATTAAATTTTTATGGTTTTTTGTGAGATCGTCTTGTGTTTCTGCAACAAAACTTTGATTTGCAATGGCCAATGTTTAACACATTTTTTAGAGGTGTAACGCCTATACATAATGTGACAGAGTTCTAATTGGTAATGAAACAGTAATGCTGTCAAGTTTTTCAGTTTTATAAACTAGATAATAAAATCAAATTAAAACATTTCAATTTGTATTTTGCCTAGCTCATAAATTACAAATCACTTTGATACCCTTTACACTTGGGATAATTAAAAATTTAAAATCATGTAGCATAGAATATAAAACATCATGCCATCTATTTCCAACAGATATGAAAGTATATTAGTGTTAAAAAAATAAAACAGTTGTTGCCTTGAATAGTATACATATTGGTTTCAAAATTTAGACATTTTTTTTTTGAAATCTAAGCAAATTACTTCACAATTAAAAAGATTAGAATCAGAATGTTATTGATATATATTTTATACTGCTGAGTTAGGTGAGCATGATGACATCATACTGAAATAGCCTGCTGTGGTGGCTTCAGTACATACATCGACTGACATATAGCCTGACTCGCAGGGGAGTGCTGCTACATTGACTGAGGGTTTGGTATGGGTCAACAACCTTTTCATTCATTATTTGTTTTCCCTCATCGTTTTCTCAAAATGCTCACTTAATTTAGACTAGCAAAAAAAGTGAGCAATTGCGCATATAAATATGCTATAGTAGATTATATATATATATACACACACACACACACACACACACACACACACACACACACACACACACACACACACATACACACACACACACACACACACACACATATATATATATATATATACACACACACACATATATATATATATATTTATATATATATATATACACACACACACACATATATATATATATACATATATATATACATATATATATATATATATATATATATATATATATATATATATATATATATATATATATATATATATATATATATATATATATATATATATATATATATATCCGAAAAGTTAGTCATGTGACTTACGCTTTCATTATCATTGGTTTAATTATAAATAACTTGGACAACTGTGTTTTTTATGCGGTAAACATTGGACAACAGTGGTTGTTTCAAAGTTGCCTTTTTTTTTAAATGACCATAGAATCTTAAAACGTAGTTTTTTTGTTATGAATTTTTAAATTAAAATAGCTTAGCACTAAAATATCATAAAAATATATATAACTCTAAACTTTCAAAAAGTGGACATCTGTGGTTTTACCAGTGTGGTCTTCATATAATGTGTATATATATATATATATATATATATATATATATATATATATATATATATATATATATATATATATATATATATATATATATATATATATATATATATATATATATATATATATATATATATATATATATATCCTCGGAAACTCAACCCTCAGAATTAGGGTTGGCAAAAAATTGCTGACCTTGTTTCTATGTTTTATGGTAACTCCATTGTATCAAATTTTTTTTGCCGACCTTTAACAGTTTTTCAAACTGTTAAAGGTCAGCAATTTTTCCTAATTCCAAGGGTTCCTAAAAAATTAAAGGTCAGCAATTTTTCTTAATTCCGAGGGTTTATATATATATATATATATATATATATATATATATATATATATATATATATATATATATATATATATATATATATATATATATATATATATATATATATATATATATATATATCCTATCATGGGTAATATATAATACCTATCATGGATCCATTCTTTTAATTCTTCATGACTAATTTTATGATCTTTATTTTTATCAACTTGATGAAAAATTTTAATAAGTTTTTTATAACCTCCATAATTTTCCCACTCTAGTTTGCCATCATCTAATAGTTTACCTAAAACAAAATTACTAAACATTATAATAATTAACAAGCAAAGAAAAATTTAAAAAGTTTGAACAATTTAAAAATTTTAACAATTTATGAACAAATATATTTGTTTATATAAAAAATTTTGAATAATTTAAAAAATTTAAAAATATTGAGAACAATATATTGGTCTATATATGCACATACCCAAATGGAAACAAGTTTAGGTTTGGAACTGTAAGTAATGCTAAAATATTGTATGCAATAAAAATCATTTTTCAACTCTGCTACATACTTAACCTTGCTGGATCCACACAAAAAAATTTTATTTCTGGGATGAAAAAAGCAGGATCCCATGCTACGTCTATAGAACGGGATTGTTTATACACATTGTAAATGACAAAAAGGCAATTGTCATTTTACCATTTACAATGTGTATAACCTTTTAAAGTATTTAAAAAAAAAAATGAAAAAAATTTTGCTAAAATATTCAACTACTTCTATGGTAATGAAAATGTAAGCAGAGAACTCTGAATTTGGATCTGACATTGCAATAAGATAAAGTATCTCATCAGTCATAGCTTAATACATTAAGATGAAGTTGGGAGGAGATGAAGTAGATGATTGGGAAAAGTGATTTGGAGTCAAATCTTGAAGGAATAATTTGAACATGAAAATTATTACAAGATGACTAGGCTTAGTAAACATATGGGAATCCCCCTATCATTGTACCTCTTACAACTACCCAAGAGCTGACTGGGACTATTTCCGTGATTTTTTTCTTGATGGCCCTTAGGTAAATAGTAATCTTTCATCTTGCTGCTGAAAAATGTGTTTCTTATGAAACTTATTGGATTCAGGCTGGCCTGAGAATAAAAGGGAAAAATAATTATTTTAATTATTAATTATTGCTCAGTTCTTTAAGAACATTGAGTACTCTATTTATATAATACACATAATTTATATATATATACGGAAAAAACGCATTATTAACTCTTGTTTTATTGCGTAAATAAGGTTAACAATATTATAACTAATATATTATGGTTAATGCAAAAGAATTCAAAGACGCTCTGGATGCACTGGAGAGTAAACTAAGAATTGAATATGAATCAAAGATTAGTAATGCTGTAGCAGATTTGAAAAAAACAATACAATCATTAGTATTAACAGTTGCTGATTTAACTAAAAAGAATGAAGATTTAAACAACAAAGTTGTAAATGTTATTGTTCCTGCTCCGAATGAAGCTTGGAATATTGTAACAGGTAGAAAATTAAATAAAACTCAATCTCAGATTGATATTATTAATACAGTTTCGAATGAAAATAAAGAAATCGAACAAAGAGAGAAGAACGTAATTATTTTTGGTTTAAAAGAATCCAATAAAACTGATGGCGCAGATATAAAGAAAGATGACGAAAACAAAGTATTAGATTTATTGGATCAAGTATCAATAGATAAACTTCATATGGTTCGTATTTTTAGATTAAAATCTAAAAATGGTATTGCACCAGTAATTGTCGAGTTAAGAAATAAGGACATGAGAAATGACTTTATAAAAAAATCATATCGTAAGTTTAATGGTATTTATGTAAATCCTGATTTAACTGATGCTCAGAGAAACTTGGATAAACAACTCAGGGATAAATGTAGAGAATTAAATAAACCACTTAACCTAAAAGTCGATTGGGACCAAGTTAAAAGCTATCACGTAATTAGAAATAAACAAGTAGTGTTGATAAACAAATAGCAATTGTTGTTCAAGTCATCACAGTATAACACACATAATTTTAAACATTCTTTACATACACCTTGTCAATATATATATAACCAATTAAATAACCCTGATGCAGACACTGGAGGAAGTAATCATATGAACTTAAGTGCTAATACACTGCTGGTAAAGAAAATGAATCAAGACCTTCAAAAAGGTTTAAAAACAGAAAATATCGATTATTTAACATGTTGGTATACAAATGCGACCTCTTTAAATAATAAATTTGACGAATTCATTGATGATATATCCAGATCTAAGGCTCAAGTTATATTTGCTTGTGAGACTTGGTGGTCAGCAATGTCTACTACTAATATTCCTGGTTATAATCTGTTTAGAAAAGATCGTCAATTTAGTCGTGGTGGGTGGTGTATGTATTTATATACAAGAGAATATTAAATCTTATGAAATAAATGAAAAATATCTAATAAATGAAAATATTGAGCAAGTATGGTGTTTGATTGAAATTGGCAAAGAGCAAATCTTATGTGGTTGTATGTACCGGACAGGCCTTAGTAATAGTGAAAAGTGTATTGACATTATAAAATCATTAAAACAAGCATATGTACTCAAAAAAAATAACAAATGCTCTGGTATTTTAATATGTGGTGACTTTAACTATGCAAACATCAAGTGGAACAATGAAAGTTTTAGTGAAGTTATAAATGACAGTGACACAACAGCAAGTATGTTTATTGAGTTGTTACATGACTGTTACCTGCACCAAAATGTTATCAGTCCTAGTTTTCAAGTAAAGTTTGGTATTGATACTAACATTTTAGACCTCATTTTGACTGACAATAGCAACAGAGTTTATTTTCTTGAACATTTTCCACCATTAGGTGGTATCGATCATGGTCATCATATTTTGAAATTTCGATTTGGTTATGAAAATAAACCTAATTTATTAATATCACTACAAACGAGGAAGAAAAAATTTTTGTGGAAAAATGGAAACTATAAAGCGTTAGATTTGTATTTTAATAACATAAACTGGATAAATGAATTTGAAGGACTAAGTGTTAATGAATGTTACGAAAAATGGCTAAGAAAATATGAAATAGGATGTGAAAAATATATCCCAACGCTAAATTTAGATAAAAACTCTTTTCAACTAAAAAATAACTCACTATGGATGACAACTGAACTTAAAAGCATGTGTAAAGAAAAGAAAAAATGTTGGTTTAGAAACAGAAATTCAGGTTTTAAAAGTCTTTTAGAAGTCAATAAGTATAAAAAATTAAATAAAGATATAAAAAAACTTGTCAAGAAAAGTATTTGCAATTTTGAAAAAAACTTGGCACTTAATTTAAAAAGCAATCCTAAAAGTGTCTATGCTTATATAAACAACAAAACAAGATTTAAAGACTCGATCAAAGCCATAAAGCTACATAATGGTATTATAACTACTGATAATCAAGAGATAGTAAACACTCTTAATGAATTCTTTGCTTCTGTGTTTATACAAGATGACTCACCAGAAGAAGTTTTAGATGACAATCTTTTAACAAAATGTTCTGATCCAGATTTTAGTATTTCTCTTATTCGGAAACATTTGAGTAATTTAAACATGTACAAATCAGTAGGTCCAGATAATGTTCACCCAAAAGTTTTAAAGGAATGTTCAGAATCTTTGTCAAGTTCTTTAGCAATAATATTTGTTAAATCGTTTATTACAGGATCTATTCCAAAGTTATGGTCATGTGCAAACGTTGTTCCGTTATTTAAAAAAGGAAATAAACTAGATCCAACAAATTATAGACCGGTTTCATTAACATCAATTGTTGGTAAAGTTATGGAGAGAATTATTAAAGATCATATGATGGTGTTCCTCATTGAAAACAATTTAATTTCTAAAGAGCAACATGGTTTTGTTAATAACAAAAGTTGTATAACAAACCTGTTAGAAACATTAGATTTAATCACGCAAGCGTATGAAGAGGATATTTCTGTTGATGTTTTATTTTTGGATTTTAAAAAAGCATTTGATTCAGTCTCTCACACGAAATTACTGAAAAAATTATTCAGACTAGGATTTGTATCATCTTTGTTAAATTGGTGTAAATCATTTTTGTCAGGCCGAACACAGAGAGTTGTAATAGGGGAATATATTTCAAGTTGGAAGATGGTTACTAGTGGAGTACCACAAGGTTCAGTACTCGGACCTCTTTTGTTTGTAATCTTCATTAATGACTTATGTAGAGGGATTATTAAAGACACTAAATTATATGCAGACGATACCAAAGTTATTTCAATCAATCATTGTTATGATGATAATAAAATATTACAAGAGGATATTAACAGGTTAGTTAAATGGTCTGAAGATTGGTTAATTACATTTAATGAATCAAAATGTAAAGTCATGTATATTGGCAAAAAGAATCCAAGATATGAATATAAATTGAACAACTCTGTTTTAACAGAAACAATGATAGAAAATGATCTTGGGATTTTCATTTCAAATAATCTAGAGTGGAAATATCATGTTAATTCAGCTATAGGTAAAGCAAACAGAAAATTAGGCATGATCAAAAACTCTTTTGAGTATTTGGATGAACTTTCATTAAAGTTACTATACAAATCGTTAGTACGTCCCCATTTGGAATATGGAGCAACAGTTTGGAGTCCATTTTGGAAAAAGGACATTGACAATCTTGAAATCGTGCAACACAGGGCTACGAGAATTGAATCTTTAAGGGGGAAGTCGTATGAAGAAAGATTAAAGATACTTGAATTGCCAACTTTGTTTGATAGAAGAAGAAGAGGTGATCTGATTCAAATGTATAAGATCTCAAAAGGAAAAGATATTGTTAATTTTCACCATCCTCCTTTAAATTTTGAGCTGGAGCGATCTAGTAGAAGTAACAATTGTAGAATACGCAGACAATTTACAAAATCAAGAATTCGTCACCATTTCTTTACAAACAGAGTTATAAATGATTGGAATTCTCTTCCACAATGGATATTAGATAAAGATAATTTGAACATTTTTAAAAACAGTATCGATAATTATTTCGGTTTCTGAACACTAATTTTTGTAATCGGCTGTCATAGTCTTAATTCTACGTAATTAAGACTCTACACACCTCAAGTGTGTACAGCACCTTTTCTATTCTATTCTATATATATATATATATATATATATATATATATATATATATATATATATATATATATATATATATATATATATATATATATATATATATATATATTCATATATATATATATATATATATATATATATATATATATATATATATATATATATATATATATATTATTATATATATATATATATATATATATATATATACATATATATATATATATATATATATATATATATATATATATATATATATATATATATATATATATATATATATATATATATATATATATATATATATATATATATATATATATATATATATATATATATATATATATATATATATATATATATATATATATATATATATATATATATATATATATATATATATATATATATGTATGTATGTACATATGTATAGATTGTGCAAATTTGTGCTTTACATTGATTTATCACAAATTAAATAAAAGTTTTTTAATTTTTTAAAATACTTTTATATATTTTTTTTTTTATATAAATTTTTGGCTGTACCTCGACTTTTAGAAAATACTATACTCACCAAGAAATGCTTCATGGTGAAATTCTTTATTAACATCTCCATCCTGTTCTAAATGCGCACCACGAATATGATCAGGAGGTAACAACTCAGAATGAAGGATATTAGTTTTACTTATGTTTAATTTTCCAACAGGTATTGAAATTGTTGATCCAACCAAGCAAATAATTTTAAAAATAATTAATAACATGCTCCATAAATAAGAATTTCACTTGTTTACATTTTGTAACGCCGAAACGCTAATTCTTATTAGTTGGTTTCAAAATTTTATTTCAAACGGTCGCGCAGCATTTCCTAGAGAAAAGCAGTGTACGATTTGGAAACTATAGTACAATTGTCCTGGAATTAGGTGGCAAGGCTTTTTTGTCTCCATTAAAACACGATAATAGTAGTTATTTTCCAATTTCTACTAATGCTCATATGTAAATGTATTCTATTTTCTCCAGCAACATTTTAAAGCATTATAAGGTAAAGTTGTAGCCCCGTCTCTAATACTTTCCATGTAACATTTTTTATTGACCTCTTTAAGTGCAAAAAAATAATTAACCACCTTTTTTTTTTTTACACACACACACACACACACACACACATATATATATATATATATATATATATATATATATATATATATATATATATATATATATATATATATATATATATATATATATATATATATATATATATATTTACCGTTAGTTTAAATAACAAAAAGAAATTATATTTATAATACAGTAGAATCCCGTTAACTTAGACCCTGGATAAGTCGGACTTTTACTAAGTCGGGCAAATTTTCAATTCCCCATACATACCAAAAGCTTTGCTTCACTCGGACATTCGCTAAGTCGGACAAAATATATATATCCGAGTTCAGAGTCCGAGTTAGCGGGGTTCTACGGTAGTTTAATAAATCATATAAAGTTAAGAGCACCGTATTTATGGAACAAAATTGTTGTTCCAAATTTTGATTTGTCAATTTCGTTTTCCGTTTTAAAATTTTTTTTTCACTCTTGATAATTTGAAAAATTATTTTCAGTTTTTGTTTCTTTTACATTGTTAATAGTTATTAGATCAATTGTATTTTTATTTTTATTTTTATTTTTAACTCCTTGGACTAAAAAGAAAATCTTTCAAACTATAGTTATGAATACTGTGAATACTGTGCTTCTATTATGCCACTATGTTTCTACTGTGCCACTATGAATACTGTGCTTCTATTTTTTTAAAGCAGTTGATCTTGATAATGTCAACGGAAATATTGTTATAAGCTGTTTTGACGTTTCAAAAGAAATACTTGCAACGGCCTTCTAGCAATCGCCAAAAACCTTGCTACCAATGAATCATACAAAAGTGTCTTTATACGGCCAGATAGAACTCTTTCAGAACAAGACCTTTTTAACAAGTTAAACAACAAAAAGTTTAAGCTTAACAACAGCCTTAAAGCAAACGGCAAAATTGACCAGCTCTTTCGTTTTGTCATCCACAGCGACAAAGTTAAATGCATTGAAGTCAGCAAAAAAATCGACATCAACGGCTAGGAAAAACACCCATTCATCAACTGGAAAAAAGCACTCGCTGCAACCAAATCCAACCAATGAGAAGTTGAAACAATCAATACCTAACCATTCCCATATAATCAATAGCTCGCCTTCTCCCACTTCCCAAAAAAATGATTCTAAACTGTTACTAAATTACTCCTACACAAACGCCACATCTCTAAATCCAACTAAACTCAACGAAATTGAATTAGCAACATCCCTCTACAATTATGACACCGTTTTCATCATTGAAACCTGGTTTGACGAATCTTCAGGACCAAGGTTGCTCTAGTCGTGGAGGAGGAGTAGCCATATACGTCAAGAACAGCATTAACGCCTGCGATATTGACTACTCTCAACTTCACAACGGTTTCCAATGCAATTTCTCAGAACAGGTCCGGATTGAATTTAAACTCCCACAAGAATCACTTTTAATTGGCTGCATCTATCACCCACCTACCATTAATTCTCTGCCCTTTGATGAAATAGTAAATTCTAATTCCTATGCAAAAAAAGCCTGTAGAAAATTTAACGGTCTAATAATCACCGGTGACTTTACACTTTCTGACGTCATATTGCACGACGATTACCACCGGCGCTGAAACTAGTTTTGGCACTAAATTTACAAAAACAATTTTTGACCTACATCTACACCAGCACGTAATCAATCCCAAGCCAATCCCTTCATCCAAGCTAACGGTCTGTTCGAAAATACACTAGACCTCGTAATTACCAAAGCAACCAAAGCAAACAAGCCACATCACTATTGGTTCTTCTCTTGGTAGTACCTCACAAGGTCACTGCACTCTGGCATGGCAACACCAGATAGCCAAAAAGCCTATAACTTTCTCCATTTAGCAGCTCAAAATTTAGGAGAGGTAATTACAGGAATCTATTCGAGAAACTCTACCAAGTTGATTGTATCAGTCTATTTAAAGAGCGATATGCCGACGAATGCTATCAAATCTTTTACAATAACTATATAAAATGCTGTGAAGAATTTTTTCCCGTGCCATCTCCAAACCAACCAAACGCAGGCAGCCTCGGATAACTAGCAAACTTCTCTTATTAATCAAACGTAAAAAAAAACTTTGGTACCTAAACCGCAATAGTAAATGGCGAATTATCCCTCTTGCTCAAGAGCATAACCAAACTCAAAACCTTGTCGAAAAACTATCCAGCATTGCCATTAGAGCATTTGAATGCAACTAAGCAAACAATAAATGGAACCCCAAACGTGTATACGTCTATGTGAACAATAAACGCGCCTTAAGTAACCAAATAACTTCTATGTGCTCACCTTCTGGGGAAATAAGCAGCGACCGGGCATCTATAACAAATACACTTAACCACTAGTTTAAGTCAGCTTAGAATCGAACCATCAGGTCAATCACTATCTCCCTTTGTCAACCGTACAACCACTTTAATCTCCTCCGCCATTTTTAGCTACGATTCCATTTAAAAACACCTATCTGCTCTCAACGCCAATAAACCATCTGGATGAGACCGTATCAGTCCATTTGTGCTTAAGCATGTGCCTATGCAGCGGCTACCCCACTCGCCATCATTTTTCAGAAATCGATGGAGGGCTATTCTATTAAAATAGTTAAATGTCACGCGTGACATTTAATTATTTTTTGGGGAAAAACAACAGATTTTAGCGCATTTAAAATTAAAAATTTAAAATTAAAGAACTAAAAAATTTTAATATACATTACAGTTTCTAAAAATAAAAGTATTTAATTTTAATATTTTATAGACTTTTAGGTATACGCATTAAAAAGTTGCGTCACGACGTGACAAAAACTATTTAGCATTTTCTGTCATTAGAAGAAATGAAAGTAGTTAATCTCTTATAGATGTTTTGAAATATTTTTTTAATATGTCTTGGATACTCAAAAGGTGTTCTAATAGTATCATAACATTTTTAAAATGTATTATAAATTTAAATGGAGACTGTAATAGAATATCACTGTACCTTAGAATATCACCGCACCAATAGAAATAATAAAAACAAGGATGCGTTTTGAAGTAATAGAATTTAGTAAGGTACCGAGTGCGTCCGAATAACACAAAAACGTTCATAGTATAAAATAAAAAGCACATGTCCTCTTTTTCAAATTAGCGATTCCTATTTAAAATTAAATAATAATATGTTGATCTATACAAGTTCTCAAGACATGATACTATAATTTAACTTTTTATTATAAAATTAGTAATCTTTTACAAATATTACATAATTTCTACAAAATTTTATGCAATGTTCTGCATATCTTTATGTGTGGATGTAACATTCTAAGCGCTATTTAGTTTGTTATTTCTTAACAAAAAACATAGGCAATGTGATATTCTGAAAGTATAATCATATATTACTTAATTTTATTATGGGGATGTGATATTCTAACATTCTAAGCACTATCAAGTATATTGTTTTTTACAAAAGTACATGGGTGATGTGCATATAATAGAAGCATGTCATAACTTAATCTAAGGTTCTAAGTACTATCTAGTAAGTTGCTTTTTAACAAAATACAAGGGTGATGTGATATTCTAACCATATGTTAGTATATTTCTAATTTTTATTAAAGGGGTGCGATATTCTAACATTCTAAGCATTATTTAGTTTGTTGTTTTTTAACAAAATACATGAGTGATGTGATATTATAAACATGTAATAGTATAATTCTTAATTTTTTTAAGGAGATGTGATATTTTAACATTTTTAAGGAGATGTGATATTCCAACGTTTTTAAGGAGATGTGGTATTTTAACATTTAAAGCACTATCAAGTATTATGTTAAAAAGTACATGGGTGATGTGATATTTTAAAGATATAATAGAAGCATAACTTTTTGTCATAACTTTTTTAATATTATTAAGGGAATGTGATATTCTAACATTCCAAGCACTATCTAGTTTGTTGTTTTTGAACAAAATACATGGGTGATGTGATATTCTAAACATATAATAGTATATTTCTAATTTTTATTAAAGCGATGTGATATTCTAACATTCTAAGCACTATATAGTTTGTTGTTTTTAAAAAAAATACATGGGCGATGTGATATTCTAAACAAATATAGTATATTTCTAATTTTTATTAAGGGGATGTGCCACGTTTTTTTGGTTACGTAGTTTGCCACTACGTAACCAAAAAAACACTATAAAAACAAAATTATCATATGAAGAATAAAAAAATATATATATACTAAAAAAAATAAATATACCAAATCGCAACATATTAAAGGTATTGTGGTTTATCTTCCTCCGGCTAATTGCCATATAGAGGCGACATTACCAAGGCCCGTAAAGACAGGTTCGCCTCCCCAAGGAGCACCATAACCCGCTCTACGGACCAAAAGTAAAGTGAGTTTGTGAAGAATGAAGATATGTTAGAGTGAATGACAGAAGTAGTCGAGTTAGAAAGATAGCATAGAGAGAGCGGACAGAATTGCACCCGATGTTAGAGGGTGCTACAAATTGCAATATATTTACGCAAATTTGTATTGATAATTATTTATTTTATTATTTTCTCTTAAACACCCAGTATTAAAATTACAGGTAAATTAATTTATATTAAAAAAGTTACAAATTAAATTAAGACCAGTCTTGGTTCTCCAAATATTTGTCTTAGTGATGTAAATTTTCCAGTAAAATTTGATTCAAAATTTACCGGTAAATTTTAATTAGAGAACGGTAAATTTTCCTTTAAAAAATTAAAAAAAAAACAAATTAGTGAAAAAAATTTTTTAAATTTACCAGGCGGTAAATTTTCCGGTAAATTTTACCTTTGCAACACTAATTTGTCTTTAATGCCATTAACCAGACCGCTTAGACGGTTAGATCTATTTTAGAAATATTCTCCTCCATCATTGTTTAAAATTTTTCTCTTTGTTTTTTTAAGTTCCATAATTGGAACGCTTCTTTTAATATTGATGTAGTATCAGCTTGCAGTTCTTCTTGAGGTAGTGTGAATTTAATTTTTTTACCTTCTATCATGCATTGAAAGATGTTTAAGCCACGAGTTTTACATTTAGCACTCACTTCGTTTATAAATGATTTTTTATTTTGTGTTGCCAGTAGTTGACTAATTATCAGCAATAGCAAGTTTAATTTTTCATCAGACTAATTAAAAGGTTTACTTTATTTTGATAAAAGGTATTTGAAATACCTTCTATTTTTAAACAAGAAAGTAGGTAGCTTTTGCTATACTATGAAATACAAAAAAACGATTTTAACAATTTTGCTTTTCTATAGGGTCTTTGTTTTTTAGATAACTGATGTTTTAGTTGCCTTTAGAATAGAGAGATCCAAAATTAAAGGGTCATGTTTTAAAAACATTTTCGCTTGTAGGTTTATAAAATCTTAAAAGCGTACTAACTATTTTAAACTTTTTAAAGACCATTCAATTTATTTAAGAACGGGATTTTAAAGTAACTTAATTAAAATTGTAAGAATGAACTACGGTAGCTAATCATCAAAAAACTAACTTTATGTACTAAACCATAAACTTTATGTATTTAACCATAAAACTATAATATGCAAAATATGAATGTTGCAATTCCCGATTCTATCTTGTTAATGTTGCAACTTATTTAGCTTTAGATAAGTACTTAACAAACAAAAGCTCTAATATATATATTTTTAATTTGAAACCAAGCATTTTTTTGGGGGGGTATTTTTTCCTAAGGGAATTTTTTTTTGAGGAGGTTTTCCTCGGGGGATTATTTCAGGGGGATTTTTTCCAGGTAGGTTTTTTCTTAAAACTTATTATTTTAGTTCAAAAAATTTAAATTAATGCAGAAAATATAATTTGCCTCAATTAAAAAGTGTGTTTGTTTACCTATACTTATTTTTAGTGACGCATTACTATACAATTTATTTGCGGTTGCGGAAATTTGCGCTATTTTAAAATATAACGTTGTTTATGTATATATACTATATATTTGTATTCGTTAAGTATAACTCTGATTTTCAAATTTTATGGAGAGTCTATTTAGAACAACAATCGCTCATTTTTAAAAAGAATTTTTTTTTTTTGACAAAATTATAAACATTTGCAGATTTTTATAATATTATTACAATAAATAGAAGTCTTAACATACTTAGGTTTTTGTTTTTTATTTTATATTTTATATGTTTACTTTTTTTCTTTTATATATATCTATTTTTATCGCTCAAACATACTTACAACGGTTATACATTGAAAATTATCAAAACGATAAGCCACATGATATCATGGAATATTCTAGAGTTTACAATGCATTGCAATAGAATTATTACAATTGGTTAAAATTTAAAATTCAAAATGAGGCAAGATCGTGAATTTTATATGTATGGCCCTTATGATAGCCACATCAAACTTAGCACGTATTTATTTAAGGATTATACCACATTAAATAAAATAGTTATGTGAACCGCATTATGTGTTCCACAAGTGGGCCACACTTATCTTCATCAAATACGTCATTCATTAACTGTAATATATTTTTGAACTTTTAATCCACACGAAAGCACTATGGCTACATGTGGGCCACATATACCTTTCTTGTCGGGATGACATTTAAAGAATATATATATAAGGGGTTGATATTTTCAGTAATATAAAACCGATAGTGTACAATAGAATTCTTTATTACATCAAAAAGATTCAAAGCAGCAAATAAGACTAACCATGAAATTTGTAAACAATATACATTAGAATTGTGATATTTTATATATATATATATATATATATATATATATATATATATATATATATATATATATATATATATATATATATATATATATATAGCATATATATAGCATATATAATACTGGTAGTACATGGGGGGTATGACATTCTAAACATACTGATAATTTGCAATATAATTCTTAGTTACACTAAAAGAGTGTAATAATCTAAGCAGCAAATAAGATTAACTATGACATTTAAAAACAACATACATAGGGGATGCGGTATTCTAAACATAATACTATAATATGTATTATATTTCTTAATTTAATTATGAGATGAGATTTATTAGGATAATATTCTAAGATACTACTCTAAGATATTTATTAGGTTAATATTCTTTTTTTAAGTTTCTTCTTGTTGTCTCTGGCCACCAGCATTACGTTTTTTTGCATGTAATCAGACTTGTATGGTCACTATTTTTGAAGCTTTTCTGACTGAACAAAACCCATGTTTGTCATCAATGCCATCTATATCAGGTGATGTAACACTGATTGCTATCAGTTTAAAAAAAAACAGTTAGTTAAAGTTTTCTACAATCTGTTTCCCCCGCTTTCCATTAAAATAAATACAGAGTATCTTATCTTTCAGAGTATTTATAATACTTTGCCTGATGTTATCTTTAAATATTCCAATCTTCAATTGTAGAATGCAGCTGCTAATAAAGTTTATAGGAGAATACCTATACTGTCACAAACAGAAACTAAAGCAGTACAACTAGCACTTATATTTTCAGCACTTATGTTTATCATTATCTTCTCTATCCTCCTAATCCAAATATGTTTGTTCTAATCCAAATATTTTTCATCCTCCTAAACCAAATATAGTTATTCTCCACTGATTTCTTCAATGATTGGTTCGTCTCTTCTGTAATATACACGTTTTTTTACTATTAAACATGTTTCTCTAATTTCTGATCAAAATCAAAAGTGTTCTCGCTAAATCTCTTTAATTTTCACTAAACTATTAAATGATTGCTTGACTGAATCTAAATCTTGACACCAACTGCTATCCAAACAGTCTTCTCTCTATTATAATGTCTTTGATAATTGATCAACAAATTTCCAAAATTCCAACTTGAGTCTAATATTTTACTCCCTGACAATTGTTATGGTTTTTGAACTTCTTATTTTAAGGCTGACTTCCCAGCTAGCACACTTACATTGGGCCAACGTATGTAAAACCATCGCAAACGTCGGCTCTTTTTTCCAATGTAAAACCAACGTTGATCAAATGTCATTTGGTTAATAATAAAATTATTACCGACGGAACTAAAAACATCTGGTAAATTTACATTGGTCCAATGTATAAAAAATCATCGCAAAAAGTTGATTGTTTTTAGAATCTAAACCCAACGTTGATCCAATGTATATGTTTCGACATTGATTCAATATATATAAATCAACGTTTTTCCAAGGTATGTAAAAACATTGCAAAAAGTTGATTGTTTTTACTAACTAAACCCAATATATGCGACCAAATATTGCAATTGCGATATTACATTAGGGTTGTTCAAAACTTACGAAAATTTCGTACCTTTATCTTTCGTAATAGAATTGTTATTGCGGAAGTTGCACATGCGAAAATGCACATTCCGTAACGCACTATACGAAAATATAAGTAAATAAAATTCCGTAATAAAGCATTGCGAAAGAAAATTTGCGAAACAAATCATTTCGTAAGAATACTTACGAAATAATTCCTTACGGAAGAAGCATTCCGTAAATATATTCTATAATATATATATATATATATATATATATATATATATATATATATATATATATATATATATATATATATATATATATATATATATATATATATATATATATATATGTATATATATATATATATATATATATATATATATATATATATATATATATATATATATATATATATATATATATATATATATATATGTATATATATATGTATATATGTATATATATATATATATATATATACATATATATATATATATATATATATATATATATTTTATATATATATATATATATATATATATATATATATATATATATATATATATATATATATATATATATATATATATATATATATATATATATATATATATATATATTATAGAACAGTTGATATCTCATCAAACAGTAAACAAACTACTGAAAGTTTTATTCTATATCTATAATATAAATTCAATCACTCATCATATTCCCATGAGTTGTTGAAGTGTTCTTCGATAATAATGACCAATTACTTTATGTGTTTGCTTTAAAGCACATTTTAAAATCCGCTGGGATTCAATAATAATTGTTACATTTATATACAAATTGTTGATATTTGTAAACAATTAGATTTTTAGTCAAATGATAATACAATGGTAAAACGTTGGTAAATTTTTAGTTTATATCATGTCTCTAGGAAATTTACATCGAATTCTCCACAAAGAAAATATGCTATTTCTATACCCCATTGTAGATGTAAATATCTTTAAAATCTTCTCGTATTAGCAAAATTCATATAACACGGTTTGTAGGGAAAAAAACAAAAACGGTAGCGTTATAAATAACAACAAAATTGTGTGAAGCCTATATTTGTATATAGATAGTTTTGTTTATATAAATTTCAAATCTTTTTCAGTAAAAATAATGACTTTAGTTTAAAGTTGTATTGTGATCAATGTAATCATGATCTCAATACATTCCAACTGTTTTAAAAAGTTTTTTTGTATTCGTTCTAAATAGCTTCTATGCTTGGAAGGCGATAAAATCCTATTGGTTTTTTATTTGCGTTTTTAGAATGTCTTTTTATTTTAAAATCTAGAATAGCTAAAGCTAATAATTTAAACTTTTTTCTGAATAAAAAACACAAACAGAGCAGGTTTAAGATACACTAAAAATGTTTAAACAAAGCTACTATTTTTATTTTTTTCCCTACAAATAGACCCAGGTTTCTGACGTGAATTTAGCTAATAACCTTGAACTTTTTTTCTTAAATGAACATCATTTTGGTCTCAACACACCCTTCCCATTGTCAATTCTTGTCAAACTTTTCAGTACCTCCTCCCCCTTATATTTACTGACATCATTTATGGATAGCCCTAAAGTCCTACTTATCCAGGGATCAAGATAACGGAATTCTACTGTATATACTCGTTTTTTTTATAACGCTTATAAGCTCGTTTTTTTTTTTATAAACATAACGCTTATAAGCTTTTTATAAGCATAACGTTTATAAGATTTCTTAAACTTTCTTTTTCAAAACAACATTCTTCCCTTAATAAACAAGCTTATTCGTGTAATTCTTCTAGCTGAATCTCTCATTGATAATGTTTTTACTAACATTTTCACAACATGCAACATTCAAAGCGGAACCATAAAAAGCGATATAAGCGACCACTTTCCAATTTTTTTTTGTATCTAATTTTTATACAAAAAAAAAGAAAAGCAAAGTACTAACGAAAATAAAAAGACAGAATACTGAATTTAATATTAAGGAATTTAGAAATTATTTACTCAAAGTAAACTGGAAACAACTACATAGTTTTAAAGATACAAATAAAGCTTATGCATTTTTTTACAACGAGTTTCTTAATGCTTAAGGCAAAGCGTTTCCGATAAAGGAAACTAAAACTAAGCTTAAAAGTCTACAAAGTCCATCGATTACAAATGGACTTATTAAATCTTCTAAGAAAAAACAAAAACTCTATGAAAAATTAAAAAAAAAAACTTATCAAAACGAAAAAAAATATATAATTTACAAAAACCTGTCTGAAAACTTGAAAAAAAAAGCTAAAAAAAATTATTTCTTAACTTTATTACAAAATAATATTGGAAATAAAAAAAAAACTTGGGATATAATAAGGAAGTGATAGGAAAAGAAAACTAGTGGTAATTATTTACCGAAATATTTATATACTGAGGATGAAAGAACAATAACTAATGAGAAAAAAGATATTGCAAACAGTTTTAATAACTTTTTTATAAACGTGGGTAAAAACTAAGCAAACAAAATAACTCCAGGAAAAATTTTTTTTAAAGAAAAGGACTATGTAATGGATGAGCTTGAGGTATCGTCTGATGAACTTCGGTTTGCTTTTAATATGATAAAACCAAACAAAAGCGGAGACATTGATGGTCCAAAGGTTGTTAAAGAAGTTTTTGATATTATTGAGAACCCCTTACTTATTATTTTTAATCTTTCATTTATAAATGGCGTTTATCCTGATCTTTTGAAACAAGCAAGAGTAGTTCCAATATTTAAGGATGGTGATATTTCAAAGTTATCTAATTACAGACCTATTTCAATACTCCCATGTTTTTCTAAAATTCTAGAGCGAATAATGCATAATAGGCTTTACAATTATTTCACAACTCATAAAGTTTTAAATAATAATCAGTACGGATTTAGAAAAGGACACTCGACAGAACATGCAGTAATTAAATTAGCTAAAGAAATATTAAATGGGTTTCAAAACAACCAATATACTCTTGGAGTGTTTATTGACATCTCTAAGGCCTTTGATACTGTGGACCATGATATTCTTCTTTACAAACTTGAAATTTATGAAATCAAAAAAAATAATTTTAAATGGTTTTGTTCCTATCTTAAAAATCGCAAACAATGCGTATCTTATGACAAAATTCTACACTAAATTAGAAAACATTACCTGCGGAGTTCCATAGGGATCTATTCTCGGGCCTCTGTTGTTTATTATTTATATCAACAATATTTGCTTATCATCTAGTATACTAAACTTTGTTCTTTTTGCTGATGACACTCAAGTTTTTTATACTCATTCTAACATTAAGACAATCTTTATCACTATGATTAGTGAACTTGATAACCTTAATGAATGGTTTAAAGCCAACAAACTCTCTCTGAATCCTACTAAAAGCAAATATACTCTCTTTTTGGAAAAAAACACATACTGAAACTTTTTAGTCTCTATGTTTTTTAGTCCCTATTTCAACTTATTGCACCTCCTAACATCAAGTGCAATCTTGTCCGCTTTCTCTATGCTGTCTTTCTAACACGACTACTTCTGTCTTTCACTCTAACATATCTTCGTTCTTCTTAAACTCACTTTACTCTTGGTCCGTAGAGCGGGTTATGACGCTCCTTGGGTACCTCGGTAATGTGGCTTCTATATGGCAATTGGCCGGAGGAGGATAAACCACACCACCAATATACTCTCTTTTCTAAATCCTGTAAATCTGACACGTTGCCTTTAAAACTCCCGGATATTTAAATAGAAAAAACCAATTTGCAACGGACATACTGTGTTAAATTCTTAGGCGTTTTAATCGATGAGCAAATAAATTGGAAAGAGAACATTAATCTAATATAAAATAAAATTTCAAAAACTATTAAAATCATGTATAAAACTAGATATGTGTTGGATAAAAACTGTTTAAAATCTATTTACTTTTCATTTATTCATAGCTATATTAGTTATTGTAACATTGCTTGGGCAAGCACTTATCCGTCAAGACTAACTTGTATCTTAAAAAAGCAAAAACAAGCAAGCCGCCTCATATTAAATGCTAATAAATACACCACTGCCAATCCACTGCTTCGTAAGCTTCGAGTGCTGAATGTTTACCAATTAAATATTTATAATATTCTTTTATTCATGTTTAGATTAAAATATCATATGCTACCTAATATTTTTGAAGATCTTTTCTTTATTATAGATCATAAATATCAAACAAAACATTCATTGCTTAATTCTCAATAACTAACCGAGGGCCACATTTGTGGAACTCATTTCTCCCAAATAATAGTAAAACTAGAACTTCAATCCAAACTTTTAAAAGTATCTTAAAAAAACAGTTACTTATATATTATATATATATTTTTTTCGTCATTTGACACATTTTACAATGTTAACCTTACATTCAAATAAATTTATACAAATGCAATCTGACTGGGGCAAGTAGAAGACAAAATGTCTTATCATCAAGCCCCTTCGTGAAAATAAAAAAAAAAAATTTACAATTTCCAATAATATATAAAAGAGTGAAATTAAAAAAAGTTTAAAAAAATAAATTAAAAATTTTGAAAAAATCAAAAAGTTTAAAAAATAATTTTTAAGTTTGACAAAACTAAAAAGTTTGAAAATAATAAAAAATAAAAAAGTTTGAAAAAATAGTTTACAAATCCGTACATATGCGTATACATATCCAATAAACTTCATAATATATATTTAAATATACAAAAGATATTTTGAATTGAAAAAGATTCCGAACATTTTATTAATTTAAGTTCATCTACTCATATTTTTTTTTTAAACAAAATGAA
>NC_061163.1:284735-287235 GCF_022113875.1 Hydra vulgaris | reverse complement strand
TGGAACAGCAGATGCCGCTACATGTTTAGTAACATAAAAATTGACCCAATAGCAGTGATAAGGGTAATAATCAGGAACATCAAAAATGTTATTACTTTAAAATATAATTTTCATGTCCGTAGAAACACTGCGGATATTTTCTGTCAATATTTTTGTATCAAGAATATAATTTGCCAAGTAGAGAACGGAAAACTAAAACTAAACATATGAGCTAAAAAAGACTCAAAGAAAGATCTGCACGTTTAGTAAGGTTTTCCTCCTCTCTACGAATATCATTATTTTTTTATACAACAAAGTTACACTTATCTATCATTAGACAATCACTGCCAGCCCTTATGTTTTCACATAAAATTTTAACTAATAAGTGTTATCTGTAATGTTCGTAAAGTTATGTTTGTGTAAAAGTGCTAAAATTTTTATTATTATAGTTTATCCTCTAATAAAACTTTTTAATCTTTAAAAAAGTCTGTTAAACTTATTTTAATAATCTAAATCTAAATTTTTTTATAAACCTTGATTTCCTTCTGCACATCGGCCCAAAAAAAAAATAAATTGGAAAAAATATATATTTATGTAAGTAAGACGTATTTGTAAAATGAAATTCGTTATACGTATTTGTTATACATGTATTTATAGAACGAATATTGTAAAGCAATATGATTATTATAGTAACCATTGAATATGTTATTTATAAAATTGTAAATAAAAAAAAACTAAAAAATATATGTATATATGTATATGTATATATATATTTTGTATTAAGTCAGATGTATATGTATATAATATATATATATATATATATATATTATATATATATATATATATATATATATATATATATATATATATATATATATATATACATATATTTATATATTTATGTATATATATAAAGAAAGTAGAATTTAATAAAAATTAAATTTCGAATACAACGTTTTGCCAATTAAAGTTCAACGTTGAATAAACGTTAATACAACGTTGAGTTAACGTATAAAATAAAACGTTGAATCAAGGTAGAAAATATAACCCCTTTCCGACTTTAAATAAGCGTTTTATCAACATTGGTTTTTAGTTGTTAGCGACGTCGCATTTGTAACCATAATGATATAAAAACAACGTTGGCAGCCGATGCTGGGCCAACGTAACGCGTGACATTGTTCTTATGTTTTAACAACGTATGTGTGGTAGCTGGGTTGCTAACTGTAATTGCATGCTATTCTTTTCCATAAGCTTGCTTAATGTGGCGTATATGAGAAAGTTTTTGAGATTATCAAATCATTTCTTTATTAATGTCATTCTCGAAGGCTAACACTCTTCTTTGTTTCCAGTACCTTCTGGAGTCCTAAAAAGGTTATCTATCTTCCTGACAATCTTACATCTATTTGTTGATAAATAAATATTATACCCCTGTCTAAATAAAAAATCTGATATCCCTTTTGTAACAGCTAGGGGCTTGAAGTGCCTATTGAATTTTAACTTCAACAAAATTCAGTTGTTTACTTCAATCTAACTCCAATTGTGGTAAAGTTGCATCTCTATTTTTTACAAATACTACCATGATTGCTGCTCAAAGGAGCTATCATCTCTAGATCCATTAACCAATTGAATCGTCATTCAGCAAATTCGCATTTTACTGTATTTGTTTCTGCGTGCTCTAAAAATTTTTGCGTGCTCTAAAAATATTTTTTTCTTCGGACTTCTATCCTTTAGAGCTCTCTTGCACAAGATTTTTCAAGTCTTCTGTAAACCGTTTCCTTGCTTTCTAACTCTATAAACTTATTTATTTATTAATAATATATATAAACATATATATATATGTATATATATATATATATATATATATATATATATATATATATATATATATATATATATATATATATATATCACAATCTAATTATTTAAACAATTTATTGTATATTTTGTATATATATATATATATATATATATATATATATATATATATATATATATATATATATATATATATATATATATATACATATATATATATATATATATATATATATGTATATACATATATATACATATATATATATATATATATATATATATATATATATATATATATATATATATATATATATATATACATATATATATATATATATATATATATATATATATATATATATATATATATATATATATATATATATATATATACATATATATATATATATATATATATATATATATATATATATATATATATATATATATATATATATATATATATATATATATATATATATATATATATATAGATACATATATATATATATATGTATATATATATATATATATATATATATATATATATATATATATATATATATATATATACATATATATATATATATATATATATATATATATATATATATATATATATATATATATATATATATATATATATATATATATATATTATACATATATATATATATATATATATATATATATATATATATATATA